>CAKAJE020001143.1:0-94808 GCA_916610135.2 Macropis europaea | reverse complement strand
TGGGCTAAGCGGCATCTCAAAGCCCATGAAATGGCGATTAAAATGCACTATTAAACTTCTAGGGTAAGGCAAACAGATACCCGATTAGATCATTTTATATTACGGTTAATATAAGAATTCAGCGTAATTCTATCACATTTGTTCAACTTACGTCGCTCCTATTTCAGATAGCGTACTGGGCTAGGCGGCATCTTAAAGCGTGTGGAAGGGCGAGTAAAATGCACTACTAAACTTCTAGGGTAGGGCAAACAGAGACGCGATTAGATCATTTTATATTACGGTTAATATAAGAATTCAGCAAAATTCTATCACATTTGTTCAATTTACGTCGCTCCTATTTCAGATAGCGTACTGGGCTAGGCGGCATCCTAAAGCGCGCGGAATGGCGAGTAAAATGCACTATTAAACTTCTATGCTAGGGCAATCAGAGACCCGATTAGATCATTTTATATTTTGTTTAATATAAGATTTCAGGGAAATTCTATCACATTTGTTCAATTTACGTCGCTCCTATTTCAGATAGCCTACTGGGCTAGGCGGCATCTTAAAGCGCGTGGAAAGGCGAGTAAAATGCACTATTAAACTTCTATGATAGGGCAATCAGAGACCCGATTAGATCATTTAATATTTTGGTTAATATAAGAATTCAGCGTAATGCTATCACATTTGTTCAATTTACGTCGCTCCTATTATAGACAGCTTATTGGGCTTAGCGGCATCTCAAAGCGCATGAAATGACGAGTGAAATGCACTATTAAACTTCTAGGGTTGGTCGAAGAAAGACCCAATTAGATCATTTTACATTAAGGTTAATATAAGAATTCAGGGAAATTCTATCACATTTGTTCAATTTACGTCGCTCCTATTTCAGATATCCTATTGGGCTAAGCGGCATCTCAAAGCGCATGAAATGGCGAATAAAATGAGCTATTAAACTTCTAGGCTAGGGC
The DNA here is from genome assembly GCA_916610135.2 of Macropis europaea. Lineage (NCBI taxonomy): Eukaryota > Metazoa > Arthropoda > Insecta > Hymenoptera > Melittidae > Macropis > Macropis europaea. The sequence goes on along the minus strand of CAKAJE020001143.1, from coordinate 93,858 downwards.
GAACAGAGACCCGATTAGATCATTTTACATTATGGTTAATAAAAGAATTCAGCGAAATTCTATCACATTTGTTCAACTTACGTCGCTCCTATTGCAGATAGCGTATTGGGCTAAGTGGCATCTCAAAGCGCATGAAATGGCGAGTAAAATGCACTATTAAACTTCTATGATAGGGCAATCAGAGACCCGATTAGATCATTTTATATTTTGTTTAATAAAAGAAATCAGCGAAATTCTATCACATTTGTTCAACTTACGTCGCTGATATTTCAGATAGCGTATTGTGCTATGCGGCATCGCAAAGCGCAAGAAATGGCGAGTAAAATGCACTCTTAAACTTCTATGATAGGGCAATCGGAGACCCGATTAGATCGTTTTACATTTTGTTTAATATAAGATTTCAGGGACATTCTATCACATTTGTTTAATTTACGTCGCTGCTATTTCAGATAGCGTTTTGGGCTAAGCGGCATCTCAAAGCGCATGAAATGGCGAATAAAATGCACTATTAAACTTCTAGGCGAGGGCGAACAGAGACCCGATTAGATCATTTTACATTTTGCTTAATAAAAGAATTCAGCGAAATCTATCACATTTGCTCAATTTACGTCGCTCCTATTACAGATAGCTTATTGTGCTTAGCGGCATCTCAAAGCGCATGAAGTGACGAGTGAAATGCACTATTAAACTTCTGGGGTAGAGCAAACAGAGACCCGATTAGATCATTTTATATTATGGTTAATTTAAGAATTCAGCAAAATTCTATCACATTTGTTCAATTTACGTCGTTCCTATTTCAGATAGCGTCCTGGGCTAAGCGGCATCTAATAGCGCATGAAATGGCGAGTATAATGCACTATTAAACTTCTAGGATAAGGCAAACAGAGACCCGATTAGATCATTTTATGTTATGGTTAATATAAGAATTCAGCGTAATTCTATCACATTTGTTCAAGTTACGTCGCTCCTATTTCAGATAGCGTACTGGGCCAGGCGGCATCTTAAAGCGCGTGGAATGGCGAGTAAAATGAACTACTAAACTTCTATGATAGGGCAATCAGGCACTCGATTAGATCATTTTATATTTTGTTTAATATAAGATTTCAGGGAAATTCTATCACATTTGTTCAACTTACGTCGCTCGTATTTCAGATAGCGTATTGGGCTAAGCGGCATCTCAAAGCGCATGAAATGGCGAGTGAAATGCACTATTAATCTTCTAGGGTAGGGCAATCAAAGACCCGATTAGATCATTTTATATTATGGTTAATTTAAGAATTCAGCTAAATTCTATCACACTTGTTCAATTTACGTCACTCCTATTTCAGATAGCGTATTGGGCTAAGCGGCATCTCAAAGCGCATGAAATGGCGAGGAAAATGCACTATTAAACTTCTAGGGTAAGGCAAACAGAGACCCGATTAGATCATTTTGTATTACGGTTAATATAAGAATTCAGAGTAATTCTATCACATTTGTTCAATTTACGTCGCCCCTATTTCAGATAGCGTATTGGGCTAAGCGGCATCTCAAAGCGCATGAAATGGCGAGTAAAATGCACTAGTAAACTTCTAGGGTAGGGCAATCAGAGACCCGATTAGATCATTTTATATTTTGGTTAATATAAGAATTCCGCGAAATTTTATCACATTTGTTCAATTTACGTCGCTCCTATTTCAGATAGCTTATTGGGCTAAGCGGCATCGCAAAGCGCATGAAATGACGAGTGAAATGCACTATTACACTTCTAGGGTAGGGCAAACAGAGACCCGATTAGATCATTTTACATTAAGGTTAATATAAGAATTCAGGGAAATTCTATCACATTTGTTCAACATACGTCGCTCCTATTTCAGATAGCGTACTGGGCTAGGCGGCATCTTAAAGCGCGTGGAATGGCGAGTAAAATGCACTATTAAACTTCTATGGTAGGGCAATCAGAGAACCGATTAGATCATTTTATATTACGGTTAATATAAGAATTCAGCGTAATTCTATCACATTTGTTCAACTTTCGTCGCTCCTATTTCAGATAGCGTACTGAGCTAGGAGGCATCTTAAAGCGCGTGGAATGGCGAGTAAAATGCAATATTAAACTTCGATGATAGGGCAATCAGAGACCCGATTAGATCATTTTATATTTTGGTTATTATAAAAATTCAGCGAAATTCTAACACATTTGTTCCATTTACGTCGCTCCTATTTCAGATAGCGTATTGGGCTAAGCGGCATCTTAAAGCGCGTGGAATGGCGAGTAAAATGCACTATTACACTTCTAGGGTAGGGCAAACAGAGACCCGATTAGATCATTTTATATTATGGTTAATTTAAGAATTCACCGAAATTCTATCACATTTGTTCAATCTACGTCGCTCCTATTTCAGATAGCGTATTGGGCTAAGCGGCATCTCAAAGCCCATGAAATGGCGATTAAAATGCACTATTAAACTTCTAGGGTAAGGCAAACAGATACCCGATTAGATCATTTTATATTACGGTTAATATAAGAATTCAGCGTAATTCTATCACATTTGTTCAACTTACGTCGCTCCTATTTCAGATAGCGTACTGGGCTAGGCGGCATCTTAAAGCGTGTGGAAGGGCGAGTAAAATGCACTACTAAACTTCTAGGGTAGGGCAAACAGAGACGCGATTAGATCATTTTATATTACGGTTAATATAAGAATTCAGCAAAATTCTATCACATTTGTTCAATTTACGTCGCTCCTATTTCAGATAGCGTACTGGGCTAGGCGGCATCCTAAAGCGCGCGGAATGGCGAGTAAAATGCACTATTAAACTTCTATGCTAGGGCAATCAGAGACCCGATTAGATCATTTTATATTTTGTTTAATATAAGATTTCAGGGAAATTCTATCACATTTGTTCAATTTACGTCGCTCCTATTTCAGATAGCGTAATGGGCTAAGCGGCATCTCAAAGCGCATGAAATGACGAGTGAAATGCACTATTAAACTTCTAGGGTAGGCAAACAGAGACCCGATTAGATCATTTTACATTAAGGTTAATATAAGAATTCAGGGAAATTCTATCACATTTGTTCAACATACGTCGCTCCTATTTCAGATAGCGTACTGGGCTAGGCGGCATCTTAAAGCGCGTGGAATGGCGAGTAAAATGCACTATTAAACTTCTATGGTAGGGCAATCAGAGAACCGATTAGATCATTTTATATTACGGTTAATATAAGAATTCAGCGTAATTCTATCACATTTGTTCAACTTTCGTCGCTCCTATTTCAGATAGCGTACTGAGCTAGGAGGCATCTTAAAGCGCGTGGAATGGCGAGGAAAATGCAATATTAAACTTCGATGATAGGGCAATCAGAGACCCGATTAGATCATTTTATATTTTGGTTATTATAAAAATTCAGCGAAATTCTATCACAATTGTTCAATTTACGTCGCTCCTATTTCAGATAGCGTATTGGGCTAAGCGGCATCTCAAAGCGCAAGAAATGTGGAGTAAAATGCACTATTAAACTTCTAGGGTAGGGCAAACAGAGACCCGATAAGATCATTTTATATTATGGTTAATTTAAGAATTCAGCGAAATTCTATCACATTTGTTCCATTTACGTCGCTCCTATTTCAGATAGCGTATTGGGCTAAGCGGCATCTTAAAGCGCGTGGAATGGCGAGTAAAATGCACTATTACACTTCTAGGGTAGGGCAAACAGAGACCCGATTAGATCATTTTATATTATGGTTAATTTAAGAATTCACCGAAATTCTATCACATTTGTTCAATCTACGTCGCTCCTATTTCAGATAGCGTATTGGGCTAAGCGGCATCTCAAAGCCCATGAAATGGCGATTAAAATGCACTATTAAACTTCTAGGGTAAGGCAAACAGATACCCGATTAGATCATTTTATATTACGGTTAATATAAGAATTCAGCGTAATTCTATCACATTTGTTCAACTTACGTCGCTCCTATTTCAGATAGCGTACTGGGCTAGGCGGCATCTTAAAGCGTGTGGAAGGGCGAGTAAAATGCACTACTAAACTTCTAGGGTAGGGCAAACAGAGACGCGATTAGATCATTTTATATTACGGTTAATATAAGAATTCAGCAAAATTCTATCACATTTGTTCAATTTACGTCGCTCCTATTTCAGATAGCGTACTGGGCTAGGCGGCATCCTAAAGCGCGCGGAATGGCGAGTAAAATGCACTATTAAACTTCTATGCTAGGGCAATCAGAGACCCGATTTGATCATTTAATATTTTGGTTAATATAAGAATTCAGCGTAATGCTATCACATTTGTTCAATTTACGTCGCTCCTATTATAGACAGCTTATTGGGCTTAGCGGCATCTCAAAGCGCATGAAATGACGAGTGAAATGCACTATTAAACTTCTAGGGTTGGTCGAAGAAAGACCCAATTAGATCATTTTACATTAAGGTTAATATAAGAATTCAGGGAAATTCTATCACATTTGTTCAATTTACGTCGCTCCTATTTCAGATAGCGTATTGGGCTAAGCGGCATCTCGAAGCGCATGAAATGGCGAATAAAATGAGCTATTAAACTTCTAGGCTAGGGCGAACAGAGACCCGATTAGATCATTTTACATTATGGTTAATAAAAGAATTCAGCGAAATTCTATCACATTTGTTCAACTTACGTCGCTCCTATTGCAGATAGCGTATTGGGCTAAGTGGCATCTCAAAGCGCATGAAATGGCGAGTAAAATGCACTATTAAACTTCTATGATAGGGCAATCAGAGACCCGATTAGATCATTTTATATTTTGTTTAATAAAAGAAATCAGCGAAATTCTATCACATTTGTTCAACTTACGTCGCTGATATTTCAGATAGCGTATTGTGCTATGCGGCATCGCAAAGCGCAAGAAATGGCGAGTAAAATGCACTCTTAAACTTCTATGATAGGGCAATCGGAGACCCGATTAGATCGTTTTACATTTTGTTTAATATAAGATTTCAGGGACATTCTATCACATTTGTTTAATTTACGTCGCTGCTATTTCAGATAGCGTTTTGGGCTAAGCGGCATCTCAAAGCGCATGAAATGGCGAATAAAATGGACTATTAAACTTCTAGGCGAGGGCGAACAGAGACCCGATTAGATCATTTTACATTTTGCTTAATAAAAGAATTCAGCGAAATTCTATCACATTTGCTCAATTTACGTCGCTCCTATTACAGATAGCTTATTGTGCTTAGCGGCATCTCAAAGCGCATGAAGTGACGAGTGAAATGCACTATTAAACTTCTGGGGTAGAGCAAACAGAGACCCGATTAGATCATTTTATATTATGGTTAATTTAAGAATTCAGCAAAATTCTATCACATTTGTTCAATTTACGTCGTTCCTATTTCAGATAGCGTCCTGGGCTAAGCGGCATCTAATAGCGCATGAAATGGCGAGTATAATGCACTATTAAACATCTAGGGTAGGGCAAACAGAGACCCGATTAGATTATTTTATATTTTGGTTAATATAATAATTCAGCGAAATTCTAACACATTTGTTCCATTTACGTCGCTCCTATTTCAGATAGCGTACTGGGCTTGGCGGCATCTTAAAGCGCGTGGAATGGCGAGTAAAATGCACTATTAAACTTCAAGGGTAGGGCAAACGGAGACCCGATTAGATCATTTTATATTATGGTTAATTTAAGAATTCAGAAAAATTCTATCACGTTTGTTCAATTTACGTCGTTCCTATTTCAGATAGCGTATTGTGCTATGCGCCATCTCAAAGCGCGATAAATGGCGAGTAAAATGCACTATTAAACTTCTAGGGTAGGGCAAACAGAGACCCGATTAGATCATTTTATATTACGGTTAATATAAGAATGCAGCGTAATTCTATCACATTTGTTCAATTTACGTCGCCCCTATTTCAGATAGCGTATTGGGCTAAGCGGCATCTTAAAGCGCGTGGAATGGCGAGTAAAATTCACTATTAAACTTCTATGATAGGGCAATCAGAGACCGGATTTGATCATTTTATATTTTGGTTAATATAAGAATTCAGCGAAATTCTATCACATTTGGTCAATTTACGTCGCTCCTATTTCAGATAGCTTATTGGGCTAAGCGGCATCTCAAAGCGCATGAAATGACGAGTGAAACGCACTATTAAACTTCTAGGGTAGGGCGAACGAAGACCCGATTAGATCATTTTACATTGAGGTTAATATAAGAATTCAGCGAAATTCTATCACATTTGTTCAATTTACGTCGCTCCTATTTCAGATAGCGTATTGGGCTAAGCGGCATGTCAAAGCGCATGAAATGGCGAGTAAAATGCACTATTAAACTTCAAGGGTAAGGCAAACAGAGACCCGATTAGATCATTTTATATTACGGTCAATTTAAGAATTCAGCATAATTCTTTCTCATTTCTTCAATTTACGTCGCTCCTATTTCAGATAGCGTATTGGGCTAAGCGGCATCTCAAAGCGCAAGAAATGTGGAGTAAAATGCACTATTAAACTTCTAGGGTAGGGCAAACAGAGACCCGATAAGATCATTTTATATTATGGTTAATTTAAGAATTCAGCGAAATTCTATCACATTTGTTCCATTTACGTCGCTCCTATTTCAGATAGCGTATTGGGCTAAGCGGCATCTTAAAGCGCGTGGAATGGCGAGTAAAATGCACTATTACACTTCTAGGGTAGGGCAAACAGAGACCCGATTAGATCATTTTATATTATGGTTAATTTAAGAATTCACCGAAATTCTATCACATTTGTTCAATCTACGTCGCTCCTATTTCAGATAGCGTATTGGGCTAAGCGGCATCTCAAAGCCCATGAAATGGCGATTAAAATGCACTATTAAACTTCTAGGGTAAGGCAAACAGATACCCGATTAGATCATTTTATATTACGGTTAATATAAGAATTCAGCGTAATTCTATCACATTTGTTCAACTTACGTCGCTCCTATTTCAGATAGCGTACTGGGCTAGGCGGCATCTTAAAGCGTGTGGAAGGGCGAGTAAAATGCACTACTAAACTTCTAGGGTAGGGCAAACAGAGACGCGATTAGATCATTTTATATTACGGTTAATATAAGAATTCAGCAAAATTCTATCACATTTGTTCAATTTACGTCGCTCCTATTTCAGATAGCGTACTGGGCTAGGCGGCATCCTAAAGCGCGCGGAATGGCGAGTAAAATGCACTATTAAACTTCTATGCTAGGGCAATCAGAGACCCGATTAGATCATTTTATATTTTGTTTAATATAAGATTTCAGGGAAATTCTATCACATTTGTTCAATTTACGTCGCTCCTATTTCAGATAGCGTAATGGGCTAAGCGGCATCGCAAAGCGCATGAAATGACGAGTGAAATGCACTATTACACTTCTAGGGTAGGGCAAACAGAGACCCGATTAGATCATTTTACATTAAGGTTAATATAAGAATTCAGGGAAATTCTATCACATTTGTTCAACATACGTCGCTCCTATTTCAGATAGCGTACTGGGCTAGGCGGCATCTTAAAGCGCGTGGAATGGCGAGTAAAATGCACTATTAAACTTCTATGGTAGGGCAATCAGAGAACCGATTAGCTCATTTTATATTACGGTTAATATAAGAATTCAGCGTAATTCTATCACATTTGTTCAACTTTCGTCGCTCCTATTTCAGATAGCGTACTGAGCTAGGAGGCATCTTAAAGCGCGTGGAATGGCGAGTAAAATGCAATATTAAACTTCGATGATAGGGCAATCAGAGACCCGATTAGATCATTTTATATTTTGGTTATTATAAAAATTCAGCGAAATTCTATCACAATTGTTCAATTTACGTCGCTCCTATTTCAGATAGCGTATTGGGCTAAGCGGCATCTCAAAGCGCAAGAAATGTGGAGTAAAATGCACTATTAAACTTCTAGGGTAGGGCAAACAGAGACCCGATAAGATCATTTTATATTATGGTTAATTTAAGAATTCAGCGAAATTCTATCACATTTGTTCCATTTACGTCGCTCCTATTTCAGATAGCGTATTGGGCTAAGCGGCATCTCAAAGCGCGTGGAATGGCGAGTAAAATGCACTATTACACTTCTAGGGTAGGGCAAACAGAGACCCGATTAGATCATTTTATATTATGGTTAATTTAAGAATTCACCGAAATTCTATCACATTTGTTCAATCTACGTCGCTCATATTTCAGATAGCGTATTGGGCTAAGCGGCATCTCAAAGCCCATGAAATGGCGATTAAAATGCACTATTAAACTTCTAGGGTAAGGCAAACAGGTACCCGATTAGATCATTTTATATTACGGTTAATATAAGAATTCAGCGTAATTCTATCACATTTGTTCAACTTACGTCGCTCCTAATTCAGGTAGCGTACTGGGCTAGGCGGCATCTTAAAGCGTGTGGAAGGGCGAGTAAAATGCACTACTAAACTTCTAGGGTAGGGCAAACAGAGACGCGATTAGATCATTTTATATTACGGTTAATATAAGAATTCAGCAAAATTCTATCACATTTGTTCAATTTACGTCGCTCCTATTTCAGATAGCGTACTGGGCTAGGCGGCATCCTAAAGCGCGCGGAATGGCGAGTAAAATGCACTATTAAACTTCTATGCTAGGGCAATCAGAGACCCGATTAGATCATTTTATATTTTGTTTAATATAAGATTTCAGGGAAATTCTATCACATTTGTTCAATTTACGTCGCTCCTATTTCAGATAGCGTACTGGGCTAGGCGGCATCTTAAAGCGCGTGGAAAGGCGAGTAAAATGCACTATTAAACTTCTATGATAGGGCAATCAGAGTCCCGATTTGATCATTTAATATTTTGGTTAATATAAGAATTCAGCGTAATGCTATCACATTTGTTCAATTTACGTCGCTCCTATTTCAGATAGCGTATTGGGCTAAGCGGCATCTCGAAGCGCATGAAATGGCGAATAAAATGAGCTATTAAACTTCTAGGCTAGGGCGAACAGAGACCCGATTAGATCATTTTACATTATGGTTAATAAAAGAATTCAGCGAAATTCTATCACATTTGTTCAACTTACGTCGCTCCTATTGCAGATAGCGTATTGGGCTAAGTGGCATCTCAAAGCGCATGAAATGGCGAGTAAAATGCACTATTAAACTTCTATGATAGGGCAATCAGAGTCCCGATTAGATCATTTTATATTTTGTTTAATAAAAGAAATCAGCGAAATTCTATCACATTTGTTCAACTTACGTCGCTGATATTTCAGATAGCGTATTGTGCTATGCGGCATCGCAAAGCGCAAGAAATGGCGAGTAAAATGCACTCTTAAACTTCTATGATAGGGCAATCGGAGACCCGATTAGATCGTTTTACATTTTGTTTAATATAAGATTTCAGGGACATTCTATCACATTTGTTTAATTTACGTCGCTGCTATTTCAGATAGCGTTTTGGGCTAAGCGGCATCTCAAAGCGCATGAAATGGCGAATAAAATGCACTATTAAACTTCTAGGCGAGGGCGAACAGAGACCCGATTAGATCATTTTACATTTTGCTTAATAAAAGAATTCAGCGAAATTCTATCACATTTGCTCAATTTACGTCGCTCCTATTACAGATAGCTTATTGTGCTTAGCGGCATCTCAAAGCGCATGAAGTGACGAGTGAAATGCACTATTAAACTTCTGGGGTAGAGCAAACAGAGACCCGATTAGATCATTTTATATTATGGTTAATTTAAGAATTCAGCGAAATTCTATCACATTTGGTCAATTTACGTCGCTCCTATTTCAGATAGCGTCCTGGGCTAAGCGGCATCTCAAAGCGCATGAAATGACGAGTGAAACGCACTATTAAACTTCTAGGGTAGGGCGAACGAAGACCCGATTACATCATTTTACATTGAGGTTAATATAAGAATTCAGCGAAATTCTATCACATTTGTTCAATTTACGTCGCTCCTATTTCAGATAGCGTATTGGGCTAAGCGGCATCTCAAAGCGCATGAAATGGCGAGTAAAATGCACTATTAAACTTCATGGGTAAGGCAAACAGAGACCCGATTAGATCATTTTATATTACGGTCAATTTAAGAATTCAGCATAATTCTTTCTCATTTCTTCAATTTACGTCGCTCCTATTTCAGATAGCGTACTGGGCTAGGCGGCATCTTAAAGCGCATGGAATGGCGAGTAAAATGCACTATTAAACTTCTATGATAGGGCAATCAGAGACCCGATTAGATCATTTTATATTTTGGTTAATATAATAATTCAGCGAAATTCTAACACATTTGTTCCATTTACGTCGCTCCTATTTCAGATAGCGTACTGGGCTTGGCGGCATCTTAAAGCGCGTGGAATGGCGAGTAAAATGCACTATTAAACTTCAAGGGTAGGGCAAACGGAGACCCGATTAGATCATTTTATATTATGGTTAATTTAAGAATTCAGAAAAATTCTATCACGTTTGTTCAATTTACGTCGTTCCTATTTCAGATAGCGTATTGTGCTATGCGCCATCTCAAAGCGCGATAAATGGCGAGCAAAATGCACTATTAAACTTCTAGGGTAGGGCAAACAGAGACCCGATTAGATCATTTTATATTACGGTTAATATAAGAATGCAGCGTAATTCTATCACATTTGTTCAATTTACGTCGCCCCTATTTCAGATAGCGTATTGGGCTAAGCGGCATCTTAAAGCGCGTGGAATGGCGAGTAAAATTCACTATTAAACTTCTATGATAGGGCAATCAGAGACCCGATTTGATCATTTTATATTTTGGTTAATATAAGAATTCAGCGAAATTCTATCACATTTGGTCAATTTACGTCGCTCCTATTTCAGATAGCTTATTGGGCTAAGCGGCATCTCAAGGCGCATGAAATGACGAGTGAAACGCACTATTAAACTTCTAGGGTAGGGCGAACGAAGACCCGATTACATCATTTTACATTGAGGTTAATATAAGAATTCAGCGAAATTCTATCACATTTGTTCAATTTACGTCGCTCCTATTTCAGATAGCGTATTGGGCTAAGCGGCATCTCAAAGCGCATGAAATGGCGAGTAAAATGCACTATTAAACTTCAAGGGTAAGGCAAACAGAGACCCGATTAGATCATTTTATATTACGGTCAATTTAAGAATTCAGCATAATTCTTTCTCATTTCTTCAATTTACGTCGCTCCTATTTCAGATAGCGTACTGGGCTAGGCGGCATCTTAAAGCGCATGGAATGGCGAGTAAAATGCACTATTAAACTTCTATGATAGCGCAATCAGAGACCCGATTAGATCATTTTATATTTTGGTTAATATAAGAATTCAGCGAAATTCTATCACATTTGTTCAACTTACGTCGCTCCTATTTCAGATAGCGTACTGGGCTAGGCGGAATCTCAAAGCGCGTGGAAGGGCGAGTTTAATGCACTACTAAACTTCTATGATCGGGCAATCAGAGACCCGATTACATCATTTTATATTTTGGTTAATATAAGAATTCAGCGAAATTCTCTCACATTTGTTCAATTTACGTCGCTGATATTTCAGATAGCGTATTGGGCTAAGCGGCATCTCAAAGCGCAAGAAATGTGGAGTAAAATGCACTATTAAACTTCTAGGGTAGGGCAAACAGAGACCCGATAAGATCATTTTATATTATGGTTAATTTAAGAATTCACCGAAATTCTATCACATTTGTTCAATCTACGTCGCTCCTATTTCAGATAGCGTATTGGGCTAAGCGGCATCTCAAAGCCCATGAAATGGCGATTAAAATGCACTATTAAACTTCTAGGGTAAGGCAAACAGATACCCGATTAGATCATTTTATATTACGGTTAATATAAGAATTCAGCGTAATTCTATCACATTTGTTCAATCTACGTCGCTCCTATTTCAGATAGCGTACTGGGCTAGGCGGCATCTTAAAGCGCGTGGAAGGGCGAGTAAAATGCACTACTAAACTTCTAGGGTAGGGCAAACAGAGACCCGATTAGATCATTTTATATTACGGTTAATATAAGAATTCAGCAAAATTCTATCACATTTGTTCAATTTACGTCGCTCCTATTTCAGATAGCGTACTGGGCTAGGCGGCATCCTAAAGCGCGCGGAATGGCGAGTAAAATGCACTATTAAACTTCTATGCTAGGGCAATCAGAGACCCGATTAGATAATTTTATATTATGGTTAATTTAGGAATTCAGCAAAATTCTATCACATTTGTTCAATTTACGTCGCTCCTATTTCAGATAGCGTACTGGGCTAGGCGGCATCCTAAAGCGCGCGGAATGTCGAGTAAAATGCACTATTAAACTTCTATGCTAGGGCAATCAGAGACCCGATTAGATCATTTTATATTTTGTTTAATATAAGATTTCAGGGAAATTCTATCACATTTGTTCAATTTACGTCGCTCTTATTTCAGATAGCGTACTGGGCTAGGCGGCATCTTAAAGCGCGTAGAAAGGCGAGTAAAATGCACTATTAAACTTCTATGATAGGGCAATCAGAGACCCGATTAGATCATTTAATATTTTGGTTAATATATGAATTCAGCGAAATTCTAACACATTTGTTCCATTTACGTCGCTCCTATTTCAGATAGCGTACTGGGCTAGGCGGCATCTTAAAGCGCGTGGAATGGCGAGTAAAATGAACTGTTAAACTTCAAGGGTAGGGCAAACGGAGACCCGATTAGATCATTTTATATTATGGTTAATTTAAGAATTCAGAAAAATTCTATCACATTTGTTCAATTTACGTCGCCCCTATTTCAGATAGCGTATTGTGCTATGCGGCATCTCAAAGCGCGAGAAATGGCGAGTAAAATGCACTATTAAACTTCTTGGGTAGGGCAAACAGAGACCCGATTAGATCATTTTATATTACGGTTAATATAAGAATGCAGCGTAATTCTATCACATTTGTTCAACTTACGTCGCTCCTATTTTAGATAGCGTACTGGGCTAGGCGGTATCTCAAAGCGCGTGGAAGGGCGAGTAAAATGCACTACTAAACTTCTATGATAGGGCAATCAGAGACCCGATTAGATCATTTTATATTTTGGTTAATATAAGAATTCAGCGAAATTCTCTCACATTTGTTCAATTTACGTCGCTGATATTTCAGATAGCGTATTGGACTAAGCGGCATCTCAAAGCGCAAGAAATGTCGAGTAAAATGCACTATTAAACTTCTAGGGTTGTGCAAACAGAGACCCGATAAGATCATTTTATATTATGGTTAATTTAAGAATTCAGCGAAATTCTCTCAGATTTGTACAATTTACGTCGCTGATATTTCAGATAGCGTATTGGGCTAAGCGGCATCTCAAAGCGCGAGAAATGGCGAGTAAAATGCACTATTAAACTTCTAGGGTAGGGCAAACAGAGACCCGATTAGATCATTTTATATTTTGGTTAATATAAGAATTCAGCGAAATTCTATCACATTTGTTCAATTTACGTCGCTCCTATTTCAGATAGCGTATTGGGCTAAGCGGCATCTCAAAGCGCATGAAATGACGAATAAAATGCACAATTAAGCTTCTACGCTATGGCGAACAGAGACCCGATTAGATCATTTTACGTTATGGTTAATAAAATAATTCAGCGAAATTCTATCACATTTGATCAATTTACATCGCTCCTATTTCAGATAGCGTATTGGGCTAAGCGGCATCTTAAAGTGCATGAAATGACGAGTAAAATACACTATTAAACTTCTAGGGTAGGGCAAACAGAGACCCCATTAGATCATTTTATATTATGGTTAATTTAAGAATTCAGCGAAATTCTATCACAATTGCTCAATTTACGTCGCTCCTATTGCAGATAGCGTATTGGGCTAAGCGGCATCTCAAAGCGCATGAAATGGCGAATAAAATGCACTATTAAACTTCTAGGCGAGGGCGAACAGAGACCGATTAGAACATTTTACATTTTGCTTAATAAAAGAATTCAGCGAAATTCTATCACATTTGCTCAATTTACGTCGCTCCTATTACAGATAGCTTATTGTGCTTAGCGGCATCTCAAAGCGCATGAAGTGACGAGTGAAATGCACTATTAAACTTCTGGGGTAGAGCAAACAGAGACCCGATTAGATCATTTTATATTTTGTTTAATATAAGATTTCAGGGAAATTCTATCACATTTGTTCAATTTACGTCGCTCCTATTTCAGATAGCGTATTGGGCTAAGCGGCATCACAAAGCGCATGAAATGGCGAACAAAATGCACTATTAAACTTCTAGGCTAGGGCGAACAGAGACCAGATTAGATCATTTTATACTTTAGTTAACATAAGGATTCTGCGAAATTTTATCACATTTGTTCAATTTACGTCGCTCCTATTTCAGATAGCTTATTGGGCTGAGCGGCATCTGAAGGCGCATGAAGTGTCGAGTAAAATGCACTATTAAACTTCTAGGGTAGGGCAAACACAGACCCGATTAGATCATTTTATATTATGGTTAATTTAAGATGTCAGCAAAATTCTATCACATTTGTTCAATTTACGTCGCTCCTGTTTCAGATAGCGTGCTGGGCCATGCGGCATCTTAAAGCGCGTGGAATGGCGAGTAAAATGCACTATTAAACTTCTATGATAGGGCTATCAGAGACCAGACTAGATCATTTTATACTTTGGTTAATATAAGAATTCAGCGAAATTCTATCACATTTGTTCAATTTACGTCGCTCCTATTTCAGATAGCGTATTGGGCTAAGCGGGATCTCAAAGCGCATGAAATGGCGACTAAAATGCACTATTAAACTTCTAGGCTAGGGCGAACAGAGACCCGATTAGATCATTTCACATTAAGGTTAATATAAGAATTCACGGAAATTCTATCACATTTGTTCAATTTACGTCGCTCCTATTTCAGATAGCGTATTAGGCTATGCGGCATCTCAAAGCGCATGAAATGGCGAATAAAATTCACTATTAAACTTCTAGGGTAGGGCAAACAGAGACCCGATTAGATCATTTTATATTACGATTAATATAAGAATTCAGCGTAATTCTATCACATTTGTTCAAGTTGCGTCGCTCCTATTTCAGATAGCGTACTGGGCCAGGCGGCATCTTAAAGCGCGTGGAATGGCGAGTAAAATGAACTACTAAACTTCTATGATAGGGCAATCAGGCACTCGATTAGATCATTTTATATTTTGTTTAATATAAGATTTCAGGGAAATTCTATCACATTTGTTCAACTTACGTCGCTCGTATTTCAGATAGCGTATTGGGCTAAGCGGCATCTCAAAGCGCATGAAATGGCGAGTGAAATGCACTATTAATCTTCTAGGGTAGGGCAATCAAAGACCCGATTAGATCATTTTATATTATGGTTAATTTAAGAATTCAGCTAAATTCTATCACACTTGTTCAATTTACGTCACTCCTATTTCAGATAGCGTATTGGGCTAAGCGGCATCTCAAAGCGCATGAAATGGCGAGGAAAATGCACTATTAAACTTCTAGGGTAAGGCAAACAGAGACCCGATTAGATCATTTTGTATTACGGTTAATATAAGAATTCAGAGTAATTCTATCACATTTGTTCAATTTACGTCGCCCCTATTTCAGATAGCGTATTGGGCTAAGCGGCATCTCAAAGCGCATGAAATGGCGAGTCAAATGCACTAAACTTCTATGATAGGGAAATCAGAGACCCGATTAGATTATTTTATATTTTGGTTAATATAATAATTCAGCGAAATTCTAACACATTTGTTCCATTTACGTCGCTCCTATTTCAGATAGCGTACTGGGCTAGGCGGCATCTTAAAGCGCGTGGAATGGCGAGTAAAATGCACTATTAAACTTCAAGGGTAGGGCAAACGGAGACCCGATTAGATCATTTTATATTATGGTTAATTTAAGAATTCAGAAAAATTCTATCACGTTTGTTCAATTTACGTCGTTCCTATTTCAGATAGCGTATTGTGCTATGCGGCATCTCAAAGCGCGATAAATGGCGAGTAAAATGCACTATTAAACTTCTAGGGTAGGGCAAACAGAGACCCGATTAGATCATTTTATATTACGGTTAATATAAGAATGCAGCGTAATTCTATCACATTTGTTCAATTTACGTCGCCCCTATTTCAGATAGCGTATTGGGCTAAGCGGCATCTTAAAGCGCGTGGAATGGCGAGTAAAATTCACTATTAAACTTCTATGATAGGGCAATCAGAGACCCGATTTGATCATTTTATATTTTGGTTAATATAAGAATTCAGCGAAATTCTATCACATTTGGTCAATTTACGTCGCTCCTATTTCAGATAGCTTATTGGGCTAACCGGCATCTCAAAGCGCATGAAATAACGAGTGAAACGCACTATTAAACTTCTAGGGTAGGGCGAACGAAGACCCGATTAGATCATTTTACATTGAGGTTAATATAAGAATTCAGCGAAATTCTATCACATTTGTTCAATTTACGTCGCTCCTATTTCAGATAGCGTATTGGGCTAAGCGGCATCTCAAAGCGCATGAAATGGCGAGTAAAATGCACTATTAAACTTCAAGGGTAAGGCAAACAGAGACCCGATTAGATCATTTTATATTACGGTCAATTTAAGAATTCAGCATAATTCTTTCTCATTTCTTCAATTTACGTCGCTCCTATTTCAGATAGCGTACTGGGCTAGGCGGCATCTTAAAGCGCATGGAATGGCGACTCTATGATAGGGCAATCAGAGACCCGATTAGATCATTTTATATTTTTGGTTAATATAAGAATTCAGCGAAATTCTATCACATTTGTTCAACTTACGTCGCTCCTATTTCAGATAGCGTACTGGGCTAGGCGGAATCTCAAAGCGCGTGGAAGGGCGAGTTTAATGCACTACTAAACTTCTATGATCGGGCAATCAGAGACCCGATTACATCATTTTATATTTTGGTTAATATAAGAATTCAGCGAAATTCTCTCACATTTGTCAATTTACGCTATCTGATATTTCAGATAGCGTATTGGGCTAAGCGGCATCTCAAAGCGCAAGAAATGTGGAGTAAAATGCACTATTAAACTTCTAGGGTAGGGCAAACAGAGACCCGATAAGATCATTTTATATTATGGTTAATTTAAGAATTCACCGAAATTCTATCACATTTGTTCAATCTACGTCGCTCCTATTTCAGATAGCGTATTGGGCTAAGCGGCATCTCAAAGCGCATGAAATGACGAATAAAATGCACAATTAAGCTTCTACGCTATGGCGAACAGAGACCCGATTAGATCATTTTACGTTATGGTTTAATAAAATAATTCAGCGAAATTCTATCACATTTGATCAATTTACATCGCTCCTATTTCAGATAGCGTATTGGGCTAAGCGGCATCTTAAAGTGCATGAAATGACGAGTAAAATACACTATTAAACTTCTAGGGTAGGGCAAACAGAGACCCCATTAGATCATTTTATATTATGGTTAATTTAAGAATTCAGCGAAATTCTATCACATTTGCTCAATTTACGTCGCTCCTATTGCAGATAGCGTATTGGCTAAGCGGCATCTCAAAGCGCATGAAATGGCGAATAAAATGCACTATTAAACTTCTAGGCGAGGGCGAACAGAGACCGATTAGAACATTTTACATTTTGCTTAATAAAAGAATTCAGCGAAATTCTATCACATTTGCTCAATTTACGTCGCTCCTATTACAGAAAGCTTATTGTGCTAAGCGGCATCTCAAAGCGCATGAAGTGACGAGTGAAATGCACTATTAAACTTCTGGGGTAGAGCAAACAGAGACCCGATTAGATCATTTTATATTTTGTTTAATATAAGATTTCAGGGAAATTCTATCACATTTGTTCAATTTACGTCGCTCCTATTTCAGATAGCGTATTGGGCTAAGCGGCATCACAAAGCGCATGAAATGGCGAACAAAATGCACTATTAAACTTCTAGGCTAGGGCGAACAGAGACCAGATTAGATCATTTTATACTTTAAGTTAACATAAGGATTCTGCGAAATTTTATCACATTTGTTCAATTTACGTCGCTCTCTATTTCAGATAGCTTATTGGGCTGAGCGGCATCTGATGGCGCATGAAGTGTCGAGTAAAAATGCACTATTAAACTTCTAGGGTAGGGCAAACACAGACCCGATTAGATCATTTTATATTATGGTTAATTTAAGATGTCAGCAAAATTCTATCACATTTGTTCAATTTACGTCGCTCCTGTTTCAGATAGCGTGCTGGGCCATGCGGCATCTTAAAGCGCGTGGAATGGCGAGTAAAATGCACTATTAAACTTCTATGATAGGGCTATCAGAGACCAGACTAGATCATTTTATACTTTGGTTAATATAAGAATTCAGCGAAATTCTATCACATTTGTTCAATTTACGTCGCTCCTATGTCAGATAGCGTATTGCGCTAAGCGGGATCTCAAGCGCATGAAATGGCGACTAAAATGCACTATTAAACTTCTAGGCTAGGGCGAACAGAGACCCGATTAGATCATTTCACATTAAGGTTAATATAAGAATTCACGGAAATTCTATCACATTTGTTCAATTTACGTCCGCTCCTATTTCAGATAGCGTATTAGGCTATGCGGCATCTCAAAGCGCATGAAATGGCGAATAAAATTCACTATTAAACTTCTAGGGTAGGGCAAACAGAGACCCGATTAGATCATTTTATATTACGATTAATATAAGAATTCAGCGTAATTCTATCACATTTGTTCAAGTTACGTCGCTCCTATTTCAGATAGCGTACTGGGCCAGGCGGCATCTTAAAGCGCGTGGAATGGCGAGTAAAATGAACTACTAAACTTCTATGATAGGGCAATCAGGCACTCGATTAGATCATTTTATATTTGTTTAATATAAGATTTCAGGGAAATTCTATCACATTTGGTTCAACTTACGTCGCTCGTATTTCAGATAGCGTATTGGGCTAAGCGGCATCTCAAAGCGCATGAATGGCGAGTGAAATGCACTATTAATCTTCTAGGGTAGGGCAATCAAAGACCCGATTAGATCAGTTCTATATTATGGTTAATTTAAGAATTCAGCTAAATTCTATCACACTTGTTCAATTTACGTCACTCCTATTTCAGATAGCGTATTGGGCTAAGCGGCATCTCAAAGCGCATGAAATGGCGAGGAAAATGCACTATTAAACTTCTAGGGTAAGGCAAACAGAGACCCGATTAGATCATTTTGTATTACGGTTAATATAAGAATTCAGAGTAAATTCTATCACATTTGTTCAATTTACGTCGCCCCTATTTCAGATAGCGTATTGGGATAAGCGGCATCTCAAAGCGCATGAAATGGCGAGTCAAATGCACTAAACTTCTATGATAGGGAAATCAGAGACCCGATTAGATTATTTTATATTTTGGTTAATATAATAATTCAGCGAAATTCTAACACATTTGTTCCATTTACGTCGCTCCTATTTCAGATAGCGTACTGGGCTAGGCGGCATCTTAAAGCGCGTGGAATGGCGAGTAAAAATGCACTATTAAACTTCAAGGGTAGGGCAAACGGAGACCCGATTAGATCATTTTATATTATGGTTAATTTAAGAATTCAGAAAAATTCTATCACGTTTGTTCAATTACGTCGTTCCTATTTCAGATAGCGTATTGTGCTATGCGGCATCTCAAAGCGCGATAAATGGCGAGTAAAATGCATTATTAAACTTCTAGGGTAGGGCAAACAGAGGACCCGATTAGATCATTTTTATATTACGGTTAATATAAGAATTCAGAGTAATTCTATCACATTTGTTCAATTTACGTCGCCCCTATTTCAGATAGCGTATTGGGCTAAGCGGCATCTTAAAGCGCGTGGAATGGCGAGTAAAATTCACTATTAAACTTCTATGATAGGGCAATCAGAGACCCGATTTGATCATGTTATATTTTGGTTAATATAAGAATTCAGCGAAATTTCTATCACATTTGGTCAATTTACGTCGCTCCTATTTCAGGATAGCTTATTGGGCTAAGCGGCATCTCAAAGCGCATGAAATAACGAGTGAAACGCACTATTAAACTTCTAGGGTAGGGCGAACGAAGACCCGATTAGATCATTTTACATTGAGGTTAATATAAGAATTCAGCGAAATTCTATCACATTTGTTCAATTTACGTCGCTCCTATTTCAGATAGCGTATTGGGCTAAAGCGGCATCTCAAAGCGCATGAAATGGCGAGTAAAATGCACTATTAAACTTCAAGGGTAAGGCAAACAGAGACCCGATTAGATCATTTTATATTACGGTCAATTTAAGAATTCAGCATAATTCTTTCTCATTTCTTCAATTTACGTCGCTCCTATTTCAGATAGCGTACTGGGCTAGGCGGCATCTTAAAGCGCATGGAATGGCGAGTAAAATGCACTATTAAACTTCTATGATAGGGCAATCAGAGACCCGATTAGATCATTTTATATTTTGGTTAATATAAGAATTCAGCGAAATTCTATCACATTTTGTCAACTTACGTCGCTCCTATTTCAGATAGCGTACTGGGCTAGGCGGAATCTCAAAGCGCGTGGAAGGGCGAGTTTTAATGCACTACTAAACTTCTATGATCGGGCAATCAGAGACCCGATTACATCATTTTATATTTTGGTTAATATAAGAATTCAGCGAAATTCTCTCACATTTGTTCAATTTACGTCGCTGATATTTCAGATAGCGTATTGGGCTAAGCGGCATCTCAAAGCGCAAGAAATGTGGAGTAAAATGCACTATTAACACTTCTAGGGTAGGGCAAACAGAGACCCGATATGATCATTTTATATTATGGTTAATTTAAGAATTCACCGAAATTCTATCACATTTTGTTCAATCTACGTCGCTCCTATTTCAGATAGCGTGTTGGGCTAAGCGGCATCTCAAAGCCCATGAAATGGCGAATTAAAATGCACTATTAAACTTCTAGGGTAAGGCAAACAGATACCGATTAGATCATTTTATATTACGGTTAATATAAGAATTCAGCGTAATTCTATCACATTTGTTCAATCTACGTCGCTCCTATTTCAGATAGCGTACTGGGCTAGGGCGGCATCTTAAAGCGCGTGGAAGGGCGAGTAAAATGCACTACTAAACTTCTAGGGTAGGGCAAACAGAGACCCGATTAGATCATTTATATTACGGTTAATATAAGAAGTCAGCAAAATTCTATCACATTTGTTCAATTTACGTCGCTCCTATTTCAGATAGCGTACTGGGCTAGGCGGCATCCTAAAGCGGCGCGAATGGCGAGTAAAATGCACTATTAAACTTCTATGCTAGGGCAATCAGAGACCCGATTAGATAATTTTATATTATGGTTAATTTAGGAATTCAGCAAAATTCTATCACATTTGTTCAATTTACGTCGCTCCTATTTCAGATAGCGTACTGGGCTAGGCGGCATCCTAAAGCGCGCGGAATGTCGAGTAAAATGCACTATTAAACTTCAATGCTAGGGCAATCAGAGACCCGATTAGATCTTTTATATTTTGTTTAATATAAGATTTCAGGGAAATTCTATCACATTTGTTCAATTTACGTCGCTCCTATTTCAGATAGCGTACTGGGCTAGGCGGCATCTTAAAGCGCGTGGAAAGGCGAGGTAAAATGCACTATTATACTTCTATGATAGGGCAATCAGAGACCCGATTAGATCATTTAATATTTCGGTTAATATATGAAATTCAGCGAAAATTCTAACACATTTGTTCCATTTACGTCGCTCCTATTCAGATAGCGTACTGGGCTAGGCGGCATCTTAAAGCGCGTGGAATGGCGAGTAAAATGAACTATTAAAACTTCAAGGGTAGGGCAAACGGAGACCCGATTAGATCATTTATATTATGGTTAATTTAAGAATTCAGAAAAAATTCTATCACATTTGTTCAATTTACGTCGCCCCTATTTCAGATAGCGTATTGTGCTATGCGGCATCTCAAAGCGCGAGAAATGGCGAGGTAAAATGCACTATTTAAACTTCTTGGGTAGGGCAAACAGAGACCCGATTAGATCATTTTATATTACGGTTAATATAAGAATGCAGCGTAATTCTATCACATTTGTTCAACTTACGTCGCTCCTATTTCAGATAGCGTACTGGGCTAGGCGGTATCTCAAAGCGCGTGGAAGGGCGAGTAAAATGCACTACTAAACTTCTATGATAGGGCAATCAGAGACCCGATTAGATCATTTTATATTTTGGTTAATATAAGAATTCAGCGAAATT
This sequence comes from Macropis europaea, assembly GCA_916610135.2. NCBI lineage: Eukaryota > Metazoa > Arthropoda > Insecta > Hymenoptera > Melittidae > Macropis > Macropis europaea. The sequence continues at coordinate 71,635 of CAKAJE020001143.1, read as the reverse complement.
CTCTCACATTTGTTCAATTTACGTCGCTGATATTTCAGATAGCGTATTGGACTAAGCGGCATCTCAAAGCGCAAGAAATGTCGAGTAAAATGCACTATTAAACTTCTAGGGTTGTGCAAACAGAGACCCGATAAGATCATTTTATATTATGGTTAATTTAAGAATTCAGCGAAATTCTCTCAGATTTGTTCAATTTACGTCGCTGATATTTCAGATAGCGTATTGGGCTAAGCGGCATCTCAAAGCGCGAGAAATGGCGAGTAAAATGCACTATTAAACTTCTAGGGTAGGGCAAACAGAGACCCGATTAGATCATTTTATATTTTGGTTAATATAAGAATTCAGCGAAATTCTATCACATTTGTTCAATTTACGTCGCTCCTATTTCAGATAGCGTATTGGGCTAAGCGGCATCTCAAAGCGCATGAAATGACGAATAAAATGCACAATTAAGCTTCTACGCTATGGCGAACAGAGACCCGATTAGATCATTTTACGTTATGGTTAATAAAATAATTCAGCGAAATTCTATCACATTTGATCAATTTACATCGCTCCTATTTCAGATAGCGTATTGGGCTAAGCGGCATCTTAAAGTGCATGAAATGACGAGTAAAATACACTATTAAACTTCTAGGGTAGGGCAAACAGAGACCCCATTAGATCATTTTATATTATGGTTAATTTAAGAATTCAGCGAAATTCTATCACATTTGCTCAATTTACGTCGCTCCTATTGCAGATAGCGTATTGGGCTAAGCGGCATCTCAAAGCGCATGAAATGGCGAATAAAATGCACTATTAAACTTCTAGGCGAGGGCGAACAGAGACCGATTAGAACATTTTACATTTTGCTTAATAAAAGAATTCAGCGAAATTCTATCACATTTGCTCAATTTACGTCGCTCCTATTACAGATAGCTTATTGTGCTTAGCGGCATCTCAAAGCGCATGAAGTGACGAGTGAAATGCACTATTAAACTTCTGGGGTAGAGCAAACAGAGACCCGATTAGATCATTTTATATTTTGTTTAATATAAGATTTCAGGGAAATTCTATCACATTTGTTCAATTTACGTCGCTCCTATTTCAGATAGCGTATTGGGCTAAGCGGCATCACAAAGCGCATGAAATGGCGAACAAAATGCACTATTAAACTTCTAGGCTAGGGCGAACAGAGACCAGATTAGATCATTTTATACTTTAGTTAACATAAGGATTCTGCGAAATTTTATCACATTTGTTCAATTTACGTCGCTCCTATTTCAGATAGCTTATTGGGCTAAGCGGCATCTGAAGGCACATGAAGTGTCGAGTAAAATGCACTATTAAACTTCTAGGGTAGGGCAAATACAGACCCGATTAGATCATTTTATATTATGGTTAATTTAAGATGTCAGCAAAATTCTATCACATTTGTTCAATTTACGTCGCTCCTGTTTCAGATAGCGTGCTGGGCCATGCGGCATCTTAAAGCGCGTGGAATGGCGAGTAAAATGCACTATTAAACTTCTAGGGTAGGCAAACAGAGACCCGATTAGATCATTTTATATTACGATTAATATAAGAATTCAGCGTAATTCTATCACATTTGTTCATCTTACGTCGCTCCTATTTCAGATAGCGTACTGGGCTAGGCGGCATCTTAAAGCGCGTGGAAGGGCGAGTAAAATGCACTACTAAACTTCTATGATAGAGCAATCAGAGACCTGACTAGATCATTTTATATTTTGATTAATATAAGATTTCAGGGAAATTCTATCACATTTGTTCAATTTACGTCGCTCCTATTTCAGTTAGCGTATTGGGCTAAGCGGCATCACAAAGCGCATGAAATGGCGAACAAAATGCACTATTAAACTTCTTGGCTATGCCGAACAGAGACCAGATTAGATCATTTTATATTTTGGTTAACATAAGAATTCTGCGAAATTCTATCACATTTGTTCAATTTACGTCGCTCCTATTTCCGATAGCGTATTGGGCTTAGCGGCATCTCAAAGCGCATAAAGTGACGAGTGAAATGCACTATTAAACTTCTAGGGTAGGGCAAACAGAGACCCGATTAGATCATTTTATATTATGGTTAATTTAAGAATTCAGCAAAATTCTATCACATTTGTTCAACTTACGTCGCTCCTATTTCAGATAGCGTACTGGGCTAGGCGGCACCTTAAAGCGCGTGGAAGGGCGAGTAAAATGCACTACTAAACTTCTATGATAGAGCAATCAGAGACCCGATTAGATCATTTTATATTTTGATTAATATAAGATTTCAGGGAAATTCTATCACATTTGTTCAATTTACGTCGCTCCTATTTCAGTTAGCGTATTGGGCTAAGCGGCATCACAAAGCGCATGAAATGGCGAACAAAATGCACTATTAAACTTCTTGGCTATGCCGAACAGAGACCAGATTAGATCATTTTATATTTTGGTTAACATAAGAATTCTGCGAAATTCTATCACATTTGTTCAATTTACGTCGCTCCTATTTCCGATAGCGTATTGGGCTTAGCGGCATCTCAAAGCGCATAAAGTGACGAGTGAAATGCACTATTAAACTTCTAGGGTAGGGCAAACAGAGACCCGATTAGATCATTTTATATTATGGTTAATTTAAGAATTCAGCAAAATTCTATCACATTCGTTCAACTTACGTCGCTCCTATTTCAGATAGCGTACTGGGCTAGGCGGCACCTTAAAGCGCGTGGAAGGGCGAGTAAAATGCACTACTAAACTTCTATGATAGAGCAATCAGAGACCCGATTAGATCATTTTATATTTTGTTTAATATGAGATTTCAGGGAAATTCTATCACATTTGTTCAATTTACGTCGCTCCTATTTCAGATAGCGTATTGGGCTATGCGGCATCTCAAAGCGCATGAAATGGCGAACAAAATGCACTATTAAACTTCTAGGGTAGGGCGAACAGAGACCCGATTAGATCATTTTACATTAAGGTTAATATAAGTATTCAGCGAGATTCTATCACATTTGTTCAACTTACGTCGCTCCTATTTCAGATAGCGTACTGGGCTAGGCGGCACCTTAAAGCGCGTGGAATGACGAGTAAAATGCACTACTAAACCTCTATGATAGGGCAATCAGAGACCAGATTAGATCATTTTATATTTTGTTTAATATAAGATTTCACGGAAATTCTATCACATTTGTTCAATTTACGTCGCTCCTATTTCAGATAGCGTGTTGGGCTAAGCGGCATCTCAAAGCGCATGAAATGGAAAATAAAATGAACTATTAATCTTCTAGGCTAGGGCGAACAGTGACCCGAGCAGATCATTTTACATTATGGTTAATAAAAGAATTCAGCGTAATTCTATCACATTTGTTCAACTTACGTCGCTCCTATTTCAGATAGCGTATTGGGCTAAGCGGCATCTCAAAGCGCATGAAATAACGAGTAAAATGCACTATTAAAGTTCTCGGGTAGGGCAAACAGAGACCCGAAGAGATCATTTTACATTAAGGTGAATATAAGAATGCAGCGTAATTCTGTCACATTTGTTCAACTTACGACGCTCCTATTTCAGATAGCGTACTGGGCTAGGCGGCATCTTAAAGCGCGTGGAATGGCGAGTAAAAGGCACTACTAATCTTCTATGATAGGGCAATCAGAGACCCGACTAGATCATTTTATATTTTGATTAATATAAGATTTCAGGGAAATTCTATCACATTTGTTCAATTTACGTCGCTCCTATTTCAGATAGCGTACTGGGCTAGGCGGCATCTTAGAGCGCGTGGAATGGCGAGTAAAATGCACTATTAACCTTCTATGATAGGGCAATCAGAGACCAGATTAGATCATTTTATACTTTGGTTAATATAAGAATTCAGCGAAATTCTATCACATTTGTTCAATTTACGTGGCTCCTATTTCAGATAGCGTATTGGGCTAGGCGGCATCTTAAAGCGCGTGGAATGGCGAGTAATATGCACCACTAAACTTCTATGATAGGGCAAACAGAGACCCGATTAGATCATTTTATATTATGGTTAATTTAAGAATTGAGCGAAATTCTATCACATTCGTTCAATTTAGGTCGCTCCTATTTCAGATAGCGTATTGGGCTAAGCGGTATCTCAAAGCGCATGAAATGGCGAGTAAAATGCGCTATTAAACTTCTAGGATAAGGCAAACAGAGACCCGATTAGATCGTTTTATATTACGGTTAATATAAGAATGCAGCGTGATTCTATCACATTTGTTCAAGTTACGTCGCTCCTATGTCAGATAGCGTACTGGGCTAGGCGGCATCTTAAAGGGCGTGGAATGGCGAGTAAAATGCACTATTAAACTTCTATGATAGGGCAATCAGAGACACGATTAGATCATTTTATATTATGGTTAATTTAAGAATTCAGCGAAATTCCATCACATTTGTTCAATTTACGTCGTTCCAATTTCAGATAGCGTATTGGGCTAAGCGGCATCTCAAAGCGCATGAAATCGCGAATAAAATGAACTATTAATCTTCTAGGCTAGGGCGAACAGTGACCCGAGCAGATCATTTTACATTATGGTTAATAAAAGAATTCAGCGTAATTCTATCACATTTGTTCAACTTACGTCGCTCCTATTTCAGATAGCGTATTGGGCTAAGCGGCATCTCAAAGCGCATGAAATGGAGAGTGCAATGCACTATTAGACTTCTATGGTAGGGCGAACAGAGACCCGATTGGATCATTTTACATTAAGGTTAATATAAGAATTCACGGAAATTCTATCACATTTGTTCAATTTACGTCGCTCCTATTCCAGATAGCGTATTGGGCTACGCGGCATCTCAAAGCGCATGAAATGGCGAGTAAAATGCGCTATTAAACTTCTAGGATAAGGCAAACAGAGGCCCGATTAGATCGTTTTATATTACGGTTAATATAAGAATTCAGCGTAATTATATCACATTTGTTCAAGTTACGTCGCTCCTATTTCAGATAGCGTACTGGGCTAGGCGGCATCATAAAGCGCGTGGAATGACGAGTAAAATGCACTACTAATCTTCTATGATAGGGCAATCAGAGACCCGATTAGATCATTTTATATGTTGATTAATATAAGATTTCAGGGAAATTCTATCACATTTGTTCAATTTACGTCGCTCCTATTTCAGATAGCGTATTCGGCTAAGCGGCATCTCAAAGCGCATGAAATGGCGAATAAAATGCACTATCAAACTTCTAGGCTAGGGCGAACAGAGACCCGATCAGATCATTTTACAGTATGGTTAATAAAAGAATTCAGCGAAATTCTATCACATTTGTTCATCTGACGTCGCTCCTATTTCAGATAGCGTATTGGGCTAAGCGGCATCTCAAAGCGCATGAAATGGCGAGTGAAATGCACTATTAGACTTCTATGGTAGGGCGAACAGAGACCCGATTAGATGATTTTACATTAAGGTTAATATAAGGATTCACGGAAATTCTATCACATTTGTTCAATTTACGTCGCTCCTATTTCAGATAGCGTATTGGGCTATGCGGCATCCCAAAGCGCATGAAATGGCGAGCAAAATGCACTACTAAACTTCTATGGTAGGGCGAACAGAGACCCGATTAGATGATTTTACATTAAGGTTAATATAAGAATTCACGGAAATTCTATCACATTTGTTCAATTTACGTCGCTCCTATTTCAGATAGCGTATTAGGCTATGCGGCATCTCAAAGCGCATGAAATGGCGAATAAAATTCACTATTAAACTTCTAGGCTAGGGCGAACAGAGACCCGATTAGATCATTTCACGTTAAGGTTAATATAAGAATTCACGGAAATTCTATCACATTTGTTCAATTTACGTCGCTCCTATTTCAGATAGCGTATTAGACTATGCGGCATCTCAAAGCGCATGAAATGGCGAATAAAATTCACTATTAAACTTCTAGGGTAGGGCAAACAGAGACCCGATTAGATCATTTTATATTACGATTAATATAAGAATGCAGCGTAATTCTATCACATTTGTTCATCTTACGTCGCTCCTATTTCAGATAGCGTACTGGGCTAGGCGGCATCTTAAAGCGCGTGGAAGGGCGAGTAAAATGCACTACTAAACTTCTATGATAGAGCAATCAGAGACCCGATTAGATCATCTTATATTTTGTTTAATATAAGATTTCAGGGAAATTCTATCACATTTGTTCAATTTACGTCGCTCCTATTTCAGATAGCGTATTGGGCTAAGCGGCATCACGAAGCGCATGAAATGGCGAACAAAATGCACTATTAAACTTCTAGGCTAGGGCGAGCAGAGACCAGATTAGATCATTTTATACTTTGGTTAAAATAAGGATTCTGCGAAATTTTATCACATTTGTTCAATTTACGTCGCTCCTATTTCAGATAGCTTATTGGGCTAAGCGGCATCTGAAGGCACATGAAGTGACGAGTAAAATGCACTATTAAGCTTCTAGGGTAGGGCCAACAGAGACCCGATTAGATCATTTTATATTATGGTTAATTTAAGATGTCAGCAAAATTCTATCACATTTGTTCAAGTTACGTCGCTCCTATTTCAGATAGCGTACTGGGCTAGGCGGCATCTTAAAGGGCGTGGAATGGCGAGTAAAATGCACTATTAAACTTCTATAATAGGGCAATCAGAGACACGATTAGATCATTTTATATTATGGTTAATTTAAGAATTCAGCGAAATTCTATCACATTTGTTCAATTTACGTCGTTCCAATTTCAGATAGCGTGTTGGGCTAAGCGGCATCTCAAAGCGCATGAAATGGCGAATAAAATGAACTATTAATCTTCTAGGCTAGGGCGAACAGTGACCCGAGCAGATCATTTTACATTATGGTTAATAAAAGAATTCAGCGTAATTCTATCACATTTGTTCAACTTACGTCGCTCCTATTTCAGATAGAGTATTGGGCTAAGCGGCATCTCAAAGCGCATGAAATAACGAGTAAAATGCACTATTAAAGTTCTAGGGTAGGGCAAACAGAGACCCGATTAGATCATTTTATATTATGGTTAATTTAAGAATTGAGCGAAATTCTATCACATTCGTTCAATTTAGGTCGCTCCTATTTCAGATAGCGTATTGGGCTAAGCGGCATCTCAAAGCGCATGAAATGGCGAGTAAAATGCGCTATTAAACTTCTAGGATAAGGCAAACAGAGACCCGATTAGATCGTTTTATATTACGGTTAACATAAGAATGCAGCGTGATTCTATCACATTTGTTCAAGTTACGTCGCTCCTATTTCAGATAGCGTACTGGGCTAGGCGGCATCTTAAAGGGCGTGGAATGGCGAGTAAAATGCACTATTAAACTTCTATGATAGGGCAATCAGAGACACGATTAGATCATTTTATATTATGGTTAATTTAAGAATTCAGCGAAATTCTATCACATTTGTTCAATTTACGTCGTTCCAATTTCAGATAGCGTATTGGGCTAAGCGGCATCTCACAGCGCATGAAATCGCGAATAAAATGAACTATTAATCTTCTAGGCTAGGGCGACCAGTGACCCGAGCAGATCATTTTACATTATGGTTAATAAAAGAATTCAGCGTAATTCTATCACATTTGTTCAACTTACGTCGCTCCAATTTCAGATAGCGTATTGGGCTAAGCGGCATCTCAAAGCGCATGAAATGGCGAGTGAAATGCACTATTAGACTTCTATGGTAGGGCGAACAGAGACCCGATTGGATCATTTTACATTAAGGTTAATATAAGAATTCACGGAAATTCTATCACATTTGTTCAATTTACGTCGCTCCTATTCCAGATAGCGTATTGGGCTAAGCGGCATCTCAAAGCGCATGAAATGGCGAGTAAAATGCGCTATTAAACTTCTAGGATAAGGCAAACAGAGACCCGATTAGATCGTTTTATATTACGGTTAATATAAGAATTCAACGTAATTATATCACATTTGTTCAAGTTACGTCGCTCCTATTTCAGATAGCGTACTGGACTAGGCGGCATCTTAAAGCGCGTGGAAGGGCGAGTAAAATGCACTACTAAACTTCTTTGATAGAGCAATCAGAGACCCGATTAGATCATTTTATATTTTGTTTAATATAAGATTTCAGGGAAATAGTATCACATTTGTTCAATTTGCGTCGCTCCTTTTTCAGATAGTGTATTCGGCTAAGCGGCATCTCAAAGCGCATGAAGTGGCGAATAAAATGCACTATTAAACTTCTAGGCTAGGGCGAACAGAGACCCGATCAGATCATTTTACATTATGGTTAATAAAAGAATTCAGCGAAATTCTATCACATTTGTTCAACTTACGTCGCTCCTATTTCAGATAGCGTATTGGTTTAAGCGGCATCACAAACCGCATGAAATCGCGAGTGAAATGCACCATTAGACTTCTACGGTAGGGCGAACAGAGACCCGATTAGATCATTTTACATTAAGGTTAATATAAGGATTCACGGAAATTCTATCACATTTGTTCAATTTACGTCGCTCCTATTTCAGATAGCGTATTGGGCTATGCGGCATCCCAAAGCGCATGAAATGGCGAGTAAAATGCACTACTAAACTTCTATGGTAGGGCGAACAGAGACCCGATTAGATCATTTTACATTAAGGTTAATATAAGGACTCACGGAAATTCTATCACATTTGTTCAAATTACGTCGCTCCTATTTCAGACAGCGTATTGGGCTATGCGGCATCTGAAAGCGCATGAAATGGCGAGTAAAATGCACTATTAAACTTCTAGGGTAGGGCAAACAGAGACCCGATGAGATCATTTTATATTATGGTTAATTTAAGAATTCAGCGAAATTCTATCACATTTGTTCAATTTACGTCGCTCCTATTTCAGATAGCGTATTCGGCTAAGCGTCATCTCAAAGCGCATGAAATGACGAGTGACATGCACTATTAAACTTCTAGGGTAGGGCGAACAGAGACCCGATTAGATCATTTTACATTAAGGTTAATATAAGTATTCATCGAGATTCTATCACACTTGTTCAATTTGCGTCGCTTCTATTTCAGACAGCGTACTGGGCTAGGCGGCATCTTAAAGCGCGTGGAATGGCGAGTAAAATGCACTATTAACCTTCTATGATAGGGCAATCAGAGACTAGATTAGATCATTTTATACTTTGGTTAATATAAGAATTCAGCGAAATTCTATCACATTTGTTCAATTTACGTCGGTCCTATTTCAGATAGCGTATTGAGCTAAGCGGGACCTCAAAGCGCATGAAATGGCGACTAAAATGCACTATTAAACTTCTAGGCTAGGGCGAACAGAGACCCGATTAGATCATTTCACATTAAGGTTAATATAAGAATTCACGGAAATTCTATCACATTTGTTCAATTTACGTCGCTCCTATTTCAGATAGCGTATTAGGCTATGCGGCATCTCAAAGCGCATGAAATGGCGAATAAAATTCACTATTAAACTTCTAGGGTAGGGCAAACAGAGACCCGATTAGATCATTTTATATTACGATTAATATAAGAATTCAGCGTAATTCTATCACATTTGTTCATCTTACGTCGCTCCTATTTCAGATAGCGTACTGGGCTAGGCGGCATCTTAAAGCGCGTGGAAGGGCGAGTAAAATGCACTACTAAACTTCTATGATAGAGCAATCAGAGACCCGATTAGATCATCTTATATTTTGTTTAATATAAGATTTCAGGGAAATTCTATCACATTTGTTCAATTTACGTCGCTCCTATTTCAGATAGCGTATTGGGCTAAGCGGCATCACGAAGCGCATGAAATGGCGAACAAAATGCACTATTAAACTTCTAGGCTAGGGCGAGCAGAGACCAGATTAGATCATTTTATACTTTGGTTAAAATAAGGATTCTGAGAAATTTTATCACATTTGTTCAATTTACGTCGCTCCTATTTCAGATAGCTTATTGGGCTAAGCGGCATCTGAAGGCACATGAAGTTACGAGTAAAATGCACTATTAAGCTTCTAGGGTAGGGCCAACAGAGACCCGATTAGATCATTTTATATTATGGTTAATTTAAGATGTCAGCAAAATTCTATCACATTTGTTCAAGTTACGTCGCTCCTATTTCAGATAGCGTACTGGGCTAGGCGGCATCTTAAAGGGCGTGGAATGGCGAGTAAAATGCACTATTAAACTTCTATAATAGGGCAATCAGAGACACGATTAGATCATTTTATATTATGGTTAATTTAAGAATTCAGCGAAATTCTATCACATTTGTTCAATTTACGTCGTTCCAATTTCAGATAGCGTGTTGGGCTAAGCGGCATCTCAAAGCGCATGAAATGGCGAATAAAATGAACTATTAATCTTCTAGGCTAGGGCGAACAGTGACCCGAGCAGATCATTTTACATTATGGTTAATAAAAGAATTCAGCGTAATTCTATCACATTTGTTCAACTTACGTCGCTCCTATTTCAGATAGAGTATTGGGCTAAGCGGCATCTCAAAGCGCATGAAATAACGAGTAAAATGCACTATTAAAGTTCTAGGGTAGGGCAAACAGAGACCCGATTAGATCATTTTATATTATGGTTAATTTAAGAATTGAGCGAAATTCTATCACATTCGTTCAATTTAGGTCGCTCCTATTTCAGATAGCGTATTGGGCTAAGCGGCACCTCAAAGCGCATGAAATGGCGAGTAAAATGCGCTATTAAACTTCTAGGATAAGGCAAACAGAGACCCGATTAGATCGTTTTATATTACGGTTAACATAAGAATGCAGCGTGATTCTATCACATTTGTTCAAGTTACGTCGCTCCTATTTCAGATAGCGTACTGGGCTAGGCGGCATCTTAAAGGGCGTGGAATGGCGAGTAAAATGCACTATTAAACTTCTATGATAGGGCAATCAGAGACACGATTAGATCATTTTATATTATGGTTAATTTAAGAATTCAGCGAAATTCTATCACATTTGTTCAATTTACGTCGTTCCAATTTCAGATAGCGTATTGGGCTAAGCGGCATCTCAAAGCGCATGAAATCGCGAATAAAATGAACTATTAATCTTCTAGGCTAGGGCGACCAGTGACCCGAGCAGATCATTTTACATTATGGTTAATAAAAGAATTCAGCGTAATTCTATCACATTTGTTCAACTTACGTCGCTCCTATTTCAGATAGCGTATTGGGCTAAGCGGCATCTCAAAGCGCATGAAATGGCGAGTGAAATGCACTATTAGACTTCTATGGTAGGGCGAACAGAGACCCGATTGGATCATTTTACATTAAGGTTAATATAAGAATTCACGGAAATTCTATCACATTTGTTCAATTTACGTCGCTCCTATTCCAGATAGCGTATTGGGCTAAGCGGCATCTCAAAGCGCATGAAATGGCGAGTAAAATGCGCTATTAAACTTCTAGGATAAGGCAAACAGAGACCCGATTAGATCGTTTTATATTACGGTTAATATAAGAATTCAACGTAATTATATCACATTTGTTCAAGTTACGTCGCTCCTATTTCAGATAGCGTACTGGGCTAGGCGGCAGCATAAAGCGCGTGGAATGGCGAGTAAAATGCACTACTAATCTTCTATGATAGGGCAATCAGAGACCCGATTAGATCATTTTATATTTTGATTAATATAAGATTTCAGGGAGGTTCTATCACATTTGTTCAATTTACGTCGCTCCTATTTCAGATGGCGTATTGGGCGAAGCGGGATCTCAAAGCGCATGAAATGGCGAGTGATATGCACTACTAATCTTTTATGATACGGCAATCAGAGACCCGATTAGATCATTTTATATTTTGATTAATATAAGATTTCAGGGAAATTCTATCGCATTTGTTCAATTTACGTCGCTCCTATTTCAGATAGCGTATTCGGCTAAGCGGCATCTCAAAGCGCATGAAATGGCGAATAAAATGCACTATCAAACTTCTAGGCTAGGGCGAACAGAGACCCGATCAGATCATTTTACATTATGGTTAATAAAAGAATTCAGCGAAATTCTATCACATTTGTTCATCTGACGTCGCTCCTATTTCAGATAGCGTATTGGGCTAAGCGGCATCTCAAAGCGCATGAAATGGCGAGTGAAATGCACTATTAGACTTCTATGGTAGGGCGAACAGAGACCCGATTAGATGATTTTACATTAAGGTTAATATAAGAATTCACGGAAATTCTATCACATTTGTTCAATTTACGTCGCTCCTATTTCAGATAGCGTATTAGGCTATGCGGCATCTCAAAGCGCATGAAATGGCGAATAAAATGCACTATTAAACTTCTAGGGTAGGGCAAACAGAGACCCGATTAGATCAATTTATATTACGATTAATATAAGAATTCAGCGTAATATTATCACATTTGTTCATCTTACGTCGCTCCTATTTCAGATAGCGTACTGGACTAGGCGGCATCTTAAAGCGCGTAGAAGGGCGATTAAAATACACTACTAAACTTCTTTGATAGAGCAATCAGAGACCCGATTAGATCATTTTATATTTTGTTTAATATAAGATTTCAGGGAAATAGTATCACATTTGTTCAATTTGCGTCGCTCCTTTTTCAGATAGCGTATTCGGCTAAGCGGCATCTCAAAGCGCATGAAGTGGCGAATAAAATGCACTATTAAACTTCTAGGCTAGGGCGAACAGAGACCCGATCAGATCATTTTACATTATGGTTAATAAAAGAATTCAGCGAAATTCTATCACATTTGTTCAACTTACGTCGCTCCTATTTCAGATAGCGTATTGGTTTAAGCGGCATCGCAAACCGCATGAAATGGCGAGTGAAATGCACCATTAGACTTCTATGGTAGGGCGAACAGAGACCCGATTAGATCATTTTACATTAAGGTTAATATAAGGATTCACGGAAATTCTATCACATTTGTTCAATTTACGTCGCTCCTATTTCAGATAGCGTATTGGGCTATGCGGCATCCCAAAGCGCATGAAATGGCGAGTAAAATGCACTGCTAAACTTCTATGGTAGGGCGAACAGAGACCCGATTAGATCATTTTACATTAAGGTTAATATAAGGACTCACGGAAATTCTATCACATTTGTTCAAATTACGTCGCTCCTATTTCAGACAGCGTATTGGGCTATGTGGCATCTGAAAGCGCATGAAATGGCGAGTAAAATGCACTATTAAACTTCTAGGGTAGGGCAAACAGAGACCCGATGAGATCATTTTATATTATGGTTAATTTAAGAATTCAGCGTAATTCTATCACATTTGTTCAACTTACGTCGCTCCTATTTCAGATAGCGTACTGGGCTAGGCGGCACCTTAAAGCGCGTGGAATGACGAGTAAAATGCACTACTAAACTTCTATGATGGGGCAATCAGAGACCCGATTAGATCATTTTATATTTTGTTTAATATAAGATTTCACGGAAATTCTATCACATTTGTTCAATTTACGTCGCTCCTATTTCAGATAGCGTATTGGGCTAAGCGGCATCACAAAGCGCATGAAATGGCGAACAAAATGCACTATTAAACTTCTAGGCTATGCCGAACAGAGACCAGATTAGATCATTTTATATTTTGGTTAACATAAGAATTCTGCGAAATTCTATCACATTTGTTCAATTTACGTCGCTCCTATTTCCGATAGCGTATTGGGCTTAGCGGCATCTCAAAGCGCATAAAGTGACGAGTGAAATGCACTATTAAACTTCTAGGGTAGGGCAAACAGAGACCCGATTAGATCATTTTATATTATGGTTAATATAAGTATTCAGCGAGATTCTATCACACTTGTTCAATTTGCGTCGCTTCTATTTCAGACAGCGTACTGGGCTAGGCGGCATCTTAAAGCGCGTGGAATGGCGAGTAAAATGCACTATTAACCTTCTATGATAGGGCAATCAGAGACTAGATTAGATCATTTTATACTTTGTTTAATATAAGAATTCAGCGAAATTCTATCACATTTGTTCAATTTCCGTCGCTCCTATTTCAGATAGCGTATTGGGCTAAGCGGGATCTCAAAGCGCATGAAATGGCGACTAAAATACACTATTAAACTTCTAGGCTAGGGCGAACAGAGACCCGATTAGATCATTTCACATTAAGGTTAATATAAGAATTCACGGAAATTCTATCACATTTGTTCAACTTACGTCGCTCCTATTTCAGATAGCGTACTGGGCTAGGCGGCACCTTAAAGCGCGTGGAATGACGAGTAAAATGCACTACTAAACTTCTATGATGGGGCAATCAGAGACCCGATTAGATCATTTTATATTTTGTTTAATATAAGATTTCACGGAAATTCTATCACATTTGTTCAATTTACGTCGCTCCTATTTCAGATAGCGTATTGGGCTAAGCGGCATCACAAAGCGCATGAAATGGCGAACAAAATGCACTATTAAACTTCTAGGCTAGGGCGAACAGAGACCCGATTAGATCATTTCACATTAAGGTTAATATAAGAATTCACGGAAATTCTATCACATTTGTTCAATTTACGTCGCTCCTATTTCAGATAGCGTATTAGGCTATGCGGCATCTCAAAGCGCATGAAATGACGAATAAAATTCACTATTAAACTTCTAGGGTAGGGCAAACAGAGACCCGATTAGATCATTTTATATTATGGTTAATTTAAGATGTCAGCAAAATTCTATCACATTTGTTCAATTTACGTCGCTCCTGTTTCAGATAGCGTGCTGGGCCATGCGGCATCTTAAAGCGCGTGGAATGGCGAGTAAAATGCACTATTAAACTTCTATGATAGGGCAATCAGAGATCAGACTAGATCATTTTATACTTTGGTTAATATAAGTATTCAGCGAAATTCTATCACATTTGTTCAATTTACGTCGCTCCTATTTCAGATAGCGTATTGGGCTAGGCGGCATCTCAAAGCGCATGAAATGACGAGTGAAATGCACTATTATACTTCTAGGGTAGGGCGAACAGAGACCCGAAGAGATCATTTTACATTAAGGTGAATATAAGAATGCAGCGTAATTCTGTCACATTTGTTCAACTTACGACGCTCCTATTTCAGATAGCGTACTGGGCTAGGCGGCATCTTAGAGCGCGTGGAATGGCGAGCAAATGCACTATTAACCTTCTATGATAGGGCAATCAGAGACCAGATTAGATCATTTTATACTTTGGTTAATATAAGAATTCAGCGAAATTCTATCACATTTGTTCAATTTACGTGGCTCCTATTTCAGATAGCGTATTGGGCTAGGCGGCATCTTAAAGCGCGTGCTATGGCGAGTAATATGCACCACTAAACTTCTATGATAGGGCAATCAGAGACCCGATTAGATCATTTTATATTTTGGTTAATATAAGAATTCAGCGAAATTCTATCACATTTGTTCAATTTACGTCGCTCCTATTTCAGATAGCGTATTGGGCTAAGCGGAATCACAAAGCGCATGAAATGGCGAACAAAATGCACTATTAAACTTCTAGGCTAGGGCGAACAGAGACCAGATTAGATCATTTTATACTTTGGTTAACATAAGGATTCTGCGAAATTTTATCACATTTGTTCAATTTACGTCGCTCCTATTTCTGATAGCTTATTGGGCTAAGCGGCATCTGTAGGCGCATGAAGTGTCGAGTAAAATGCACTATTAAACTTCTAGGGTAGGGCAAACAGAGACCCGATTAGATCATTTTATATTATGGTTAATTTAAGATGTCAGCAAAATTCTATCACATTTGTTCAATTTACGTCGCTCCTGTTTCAGATAGCGTGCTGGGCCATGCGGCATCTTAAAGCGCATGAAATGGCGAGTAAAATGCACTATTAAACTTCTATGATAGGGCAATCTGAGACCAGACTAGATCATTTTATACTTCGGTTAATATAAGAATGCAGCGTAATTCTGTCACATTTGTTCAATTTACGTCGCTCCTATTTCTGATAGCGTATTGGGCAAGGCGGCATCTCAAAGCGCATGAAATGACGAGTGAAATGCACTATTAAACTTCTAGGGTAGGGCGAACAGAGACCCGATTACATCATTTTACATTAAGGTTAATATAAGTATTCAGCGAGATTCTATCACACTTGTTCAATTTACGTCGCTTCTATTTCAGACAGCGTACTGGGCTAGGCAGCATCTTAAAGCGCGTGGAATGGCGAGTAAAATGCACTATTAACCTTCTATGATAGGGCAATCAGAGACCAGATTAGATCATTTTATACTTTGGTTAATATAAGAATTCAGCGAAATTCTATCACATTTGTTCAATTTACGTGGCTCCTATTTCAGATAGCGTATTGGGCTAGGCGGCATCTTAAAGTGCGCGGAATGGCGAGTAATATGCACCACTAAACTTCTATGATAGGGCAATCAGAGACCCGATTAGATCATTTTATATTTTGGTTAATATAAGAATTCAGCGAAATTCTATCACATTTGTTCAATTTACGTCGCTCCTATTACAGATAACTTATTGTGCTTAGCGGCATCTCAAAGCGCATGAAGTGGCGAGTGAAATGCACTACTAAACTTCTAGGGTAGTGCAAACAGAGACCCGATTAGATCATTTTACATTATGGTTAATGTAAGAATTCAGCGTAATTCTATCACATTTGTTCAACTTACGTCGCTCCTATTTCAGATAGCGTACTGGGCTAGGCGGCATCTTAAAGCGCGTGGAATGGCGAGTAAAATGCACTATTAACCTTCTATGATAGGGCAATCAGAGACAAGATTAGATCATTTTATACTTTGGTTAATATAAGAATTCAGCGAAATTCTATCACATTTGTTCAATTTACGTCGCTCCTATTTCAGATAGCGTATTGAGCTAAGCGGGATCTCAAAGCGCATGAAATGGCGACTAAGATGCACTATTAAACTTCTAGGCTAGGGCGAACAGAGACCCGATTAGATCATTTCACATTAAGGTTAATATAAGAATTCACGGAAATTCTATCACATTTGTTCAATTTACGTCGCTCCTATTTCAGATAGCGTATTAGGCTATGCGGCATCTCAAAGCGCATGAAATGGCGAATAAAATTCACTATTAAACATCTAGGGTAGGGCAAACAGAGACCCGACTAGATCATTTTATATTACGATTAATATAAGAATTCAGCGTAATTCTATCACATTTGTTCATCTTACGTCGCTCCTATTTCAGATAGCGTACTGGGCTAGGCGGCATCTTAAAGCGCGTGGAAGGGCGAGTAAAATGCACTACTAAACTTCTATGATAGAGCAATCAGAGACCCGATTAGATCATCTTATATTTTGTTTAATATAAGATTTCAGGGAAATTCTATCACATTTGTTCAATTTACGTCGCTCCTATTTCAGATAGCGTATTGGGCTAAGCGGCATCACGAAGCGCATGAAATGGCGAACAAAATGCACTATTAAACTTCTAGGCTAGGGCGAACAGAGACCAGATTAGATCATTTTATACTTTGGTTAACATAAGGATTCTGCGAAATTTTATCACATTTGTTCAATTTACGTCGCTCCTATTTCAGATAGCTTATTGGGCTAAGCGGCATCTGAAGGCACATGAAGTGACGAGTAAAATGCACTATTAAGCTTCTAGGGTAGGGCCAACAGAGACCCGATTAGATCATTTTATATTATGGTTAATTTAAGATGTCAGCAAAATTCTATCACATTTGTTCAATTTACGTCGCTCCTGTTTCAGATAGCGTGCTGGGCCATGCGGCATCTTAAAGCGCGTGGAGTGGCGAGTAAAATGCACTATTAAACGTCTATGATAGGGCAATCAGAGACCAGACTAGATCATTTTATACTTTGGTTAATATAAGAATTCAGCGAAATTCTATCACATTTGTTCAATTTACGTCGCTCCTATTTCAGATAGCGTATTGGGCTAGGCGGCATCTCAAAGCGCATGAAATGACGAGTGAAATGCACTATTATACTTCTAGGGTAGGGCGAACAGAGACCCGAAGAGATCATTTTACATTAAGGTGAATATAAGAATGCAGCGTAATTCTGTCACATTTGTTCAACTTACGACGCTCCTATTTCAGATAGCGTACTGGGCTAGGCGGCATCTTAAAGCGCGTGGAATGGCGAGTTAAATGCACTACTAATCTTCTATGATAGGGCAATCAGAGACCCGATTAGATCATTTTATATTTTGATTAATATAAGATTTCAGGGAAATTCTATCACATTTGTTCAATTTACGTCGCTCCTATTTCAGATAGCGTATTGGGCTAAGCGGGATCTCAAAGCGCATGAAATGGCGACTAAAATGCACTATTAAACTTCTAGGCTAGGGCGAACAGAGACCCGATTAGATCATTTCACATTAAGGTTAATATAAGAATTCACGGAAATTCTATCACATTTGTTCAATTTACGTCGCTCCTATTTCAGATAGCGTATTAGGCTATGCGGCATCTCAAAGCGCATGAAATGGCGAATAAAATTCACTATTAAACTTCTAGGGTAGGGCAAACAGAGACCCGATTAGATCATTTTATATTACGATTAATATAAGAATTCAGCGTAATTCTATCACATTTGTTCATCTTACGTCGCTCCTATTTCAGATAGCGTACTGGGCTAGGCGGCATCTTAAAGCGCGTGGAAGGGCGAGTAAAATGCACTACTAAACTTCTATGATAGAGCAATCAGAGACCCGATTAGATCATTTTATATTTTGATTAATATAAGATTTCAGGGAAATTCTATCACATTTGTTCAATTTACGTCGCTCCTATTTCAGTTAGCGTTTTGGGCTAAGCGGCATCACAAAGCGCATGAAATGGCGAACAAAATGCACTATTAAACTTCTAGGCTATGCCGAACAGAGACCAGATTAGATCATTTTATATTTTGGTTAACATAAGAATTCTTCGAAATTCTATCGCATTTGTTCAATTTACGTCGCTCCTATTTCCGATAGCGTATTGGGCTTAGCGGCATCTCAAAGCGCATAAAGTGACGAGTGAAATGCACTATTAAACTTCTAGGGTAGGGCAAACAGAGACCCGATTAGATCATTTTATATTACGATTAATATAAGAATTCAGCGTAATCCTATCACATTTGTTCATCTTACGTCGCTCCTATTTCAGATAGCGTACTGGGCTAGGCGGCATCTTAAAGCGCGTGGAAGGGCGAGTAAAACGCACTACTAAACTTCTATGATAGAGCAATCAGAGACCCGATTAGATCATTTTATATTTTGTTTAATATAAGATTTCACGGAAATTCTATCACATTTGTTCAATTTACGTCGCTCCTATTTCAGATAGCGTATTGGTCTAAGCGGCATCACAAAGCGCATGAAATGGCGAACAAAATGCACTATTAAACTTCTAGGCTATGCCGAACAGAGACCAGATTAGATCATTTTATATTTTGGTTAACATAAGAATTCTGCGAAATTCTATCACATTTGTTCAATTTACGTCGCTCCTATTTCCGATAGCGTATTGGGCTTAGCGGCATCTCAAAGCGCATAAAGTGACGAGTGAAATGCACTATTAAACTTCTAGGGTAGGGCAAACAGAGACCCGATTAGATCATTTTATATTATGGTTAATATAAGTATTCAGCGAGATTCTATCACACTTGTTCAATTTGCGTCGCTTCTATTTCAGACAGCGTACTGGGCTAGGCGGCATCTTAAAGCGCGTGGAATGGCGAGTAAAATGCACTATTAACCTTCTATGATAGGGCAATCAGAGACTAGATTAGATCATTTTATACTTTGTTTAATATAAGAATTCAGCGAAATTCTATCACATTTGTTCAATTTCCGTCGCTCCTATTTCAGATAGCGTATTGGGCTAAGCGGGATCTCAAAGCGCATGAAATGGCGACTAAAATACACTATTAAACTTCTAGGCTAGGGCGAACAGAGACCCGATTAGATCATTTCACATTAAGGTTAATATAAGAATTCACGGAAATTCTATCACATTTGTTCAACTTACGTCGCTCCTATTTCAGATAGCGTACTGGGCTAGGCGGCACCTTAAAGCGCGTGGAATGACGAGTAAAATGCACTACTAAACTTCTATGATGGGGCAATCAGAGACCCGATTAGATCATTTTATATTTTGTTTAATATAAGATTTCACGGAAATTCTATCACATTTGTTCAATTTACGTCGCTCCTATTTCAGATAGCGTATTGGGCTAAGCGGCATCACAAAGCGCATGAAATGGCGAACAAAATGCACTATTAAACTTCTAGGCTAGGGCGAACAGAGACCCGATTAGATCATTTCACATTAAGGTTAATATAAGAATTCACGGAAATTCTATCACATTTGTTCAATTTACGTCGCTCCTATTTCAGATAGCGTATTAGGCTATGCGGCATCTCAAAGCGCATGAAATGACGAATAAAATTCACTATTAAACTTCTAGGGTAGGGCAAACAGAGACCCGATTAGATCATTTTATATTATGGTTAATTTAAGATGTCAGCAAAATTCTATCACATTTGTTCAATTTACGTCGCTCCTGTTTCAGATAGCGTGCTGGGCCATGCGGCATCTTAAAGCGCGTGGAATGGCGAGTAAAATGCACTATTAAACTTCTATGATAGGGCAATCAGAGATCAGACTAGATCATTTTATACTTTGGTTAATATAAGAATTCAGCGAAATTCTATCACATTTGTTCAATTTACGTCGCTCCTATTTCAGATAGCGTATTGGGCTAGGCGGCATCTCAAAGCGCATGAAATGACGAGTGAAATGCACTATTATACTTCTAGGGTAGGGCGAACAGAGACCCGAAGAGATCATTTTACATTAAGGTGAATATAAGAATGCAGCGTAATTCTGTCACATTTGTTCAACTTACGACGCTCCTATTTCAGATAGCGTACTGGGCTAGGCGGCATCTTAGAGCGCGTGGAATGGCGAGCAAAATGCACTATTAACCTTCTATGATAGGGCAATCAGAGACCAGATTAGATCATTTTATACTTTGGTTAATATAAGAATTCAGCGAAATTCTATCACATTTGTTCAATTTACGTGGCTCCTATTTCAGATAGCGTATTGGGCTAGGCGGCATCTTAAAGCGCGTGGAATGGCGAGTAATATGCACCACTAAACTTCTATGATAGGGCAATCAGAGACCCGATTAGATCATTTTATATTTTGGTTAATATAAGAATTCAGCGAAATTCTATCACATTTGTTCAATTTACGTCGCTCCTATTTCAGATAGCGTATTGGGCTAAGCGGCATCACGAAGCGCATGAAATGGCGAACAAAATGCACTATTAAACTTCTAGGCTAGGGCGAACAGAGACCAGATTAGATCATTTTATACTTTGGTTAACATAAGGATTCTGCGAAATTTTATCACATTTGTTCAATTTACGTCGCTCCTATTTCAGATAGCTTATTGGGCTAAGCGGCATCTGAAGGCACATGAAGTGACGAGTAAAATGCACTATTAAGCTTCTAGGGTAGGGCCAACAGAGACCCGATTAGATCATTTTATATTATGGTTAATTTAAGATGTCAGCAAAATTCTATCACATTTGTTCAATTTACGTCGCTCCTGTTTCAGATAGCGTGCTGGGCAATGCGGCATCTTAAAGCGCGTGGAGTGGCGAGTAAAATGCACTATTAAACGTCTATGATAGGGCAATCAGAGACCAGACTAGATCATTTTATACTTTGGTTAATATAAGAATTCAGCGAAATTCTATCACATTTGTTCAATTTACGTCGCTCCTATTTCAGATAGCGTATTGGGCTAGGCGGCATCTCAAAGCGCATGAAATGACGAGTGAAATGCACTATTATACTTCTAGGGTAGGGCGAACAGAGACCCGAAGAGATCATTTTACATTAAGGTGAATATAAGAATGCAGCGTAATTCTGTCACATTTGTTCAACTTACGACGCTCCTATTTCAGATAGCGTACTGGGCTAGGCGGCATCTTAAAGCGCGTGGAATGGCGAGTTAAATGCACTACTAATCTTCTATGATAGGGCAATCAGAGACCCGATTAGATCATTTTATATTTTGATTAATATAAGATTTCAGGGAAATTCTATCACATTTGTTCAATTTACGTCGCTCCTATTTCAGATAGCGTATTGGGCTAAGCGGGATCTCAAAGCGCATGAAATGGCGACTAAAATGCACTATTAAACTTCTAGGCTAGGGCGAACAGAGACCCGATTAGATCATTTCACATTAAGGTTAATATAAGAATTCACGGAAATTCTATCACATTTGTTCAATTTACGTCGCTCCTATTTCAGATAGCGTATTAGGCTATGCGGCATCTCAAAGCGCATGAAATGGCGAATAAAATTCACTATTAAACTTCTAGGGTAGGGCAAACAGAGACCCGATTAGATCATTTTATATTACGATTAATATAAGAATTCAGCGTAATTCTATCACATTTGTTCATCTTACGTCGCTCCTATTTCAGATAGCGTACTGGGCTAGGCGGCATCTTAAAGCGCGTGGAAGGGCGAGTAAAATGCACTACTAAACTTCTATGATAGAGCAATCAGAGACCCGATTAGATCATTTTATATTTTGATTAATATAAGATTTCAGGGAAATTCTATCACATTTGTTCAATTTACGTCGCTCCTATTTCAGTTAGCGTTTTGGGCTAAGCGGCATCACAAAGCGCATGAAATGGCGAACAAAATGCACTATTAAACTTCTAGGCTATGCCGAACAGAGACCAGATTAGATCATTTTATATTTTGGTTAACATAAGAATTCTTCGAAATTCTATCGCATTTGTTCAATTTACGTCGCTCCTATTTCCGATAGCGTATTGGGCTTAGCGGCATCTCAAAGCGCATAAAGTGACGAGTGAAATGCACTATTAAACTTCTAGGGTAGGGCAAACAGAGACCCGATTAGATCATTTTATATTACGATTAATATAAGAATTCAGCGTAATCCTATCACATTTGTTCATCTTACGTCGCTCCTATTTCAGATAGCGTACTGGGCTAGGCGGCATCTTAAAGCGCGTGGAAGGGCGAGTAAAATGCACTACTAAACTTCTATGATAGAGCAATCAGAGACCCGATTAGATCATCTTATATTTTGTTTAATATAAGATTTCAGGGAAATTCTATCACATTTGTTCAATTTACGTCGCTCCTATTTCAGATAGCGTATTGGGCTAAGCGGCATCACGAAGCGCATGAAATGGCGAACAAAATGCACTATTAAACTTCTAGGCTAGGGCGAACAGAGACCAGATTAGATCATTTTATACTTTGGTTAACATAAGGATTCTGCGAAATTTTATCACATTTGTTCAATTTACGTCGCTCCTATTTCAGATAGCTTATTGGGCTAAGCGGCATCTGAAGGCACATGAAGTGACGAGTAAAATGCACTATTAAGCTTCTAGGGTAGGGCCAACAGAGACCCGATTAGATCATTTTATATTATGGTTAATTTAAGATGTCAGCAAAATTCTATCACATTTGTTCAATTTACGTCGCTCCTGTTTCAGATAGCGTGCTGGGCCATGCGGCATCTTAAAGCGCGTGGAGTGGCGAGTAAAATGCACTATTAAACGTCTATGACAGGGCAATCAGAGACCAGACTAGATCATTTTATACTTTGGTTAATATAAGAATTCAGCGAAATTCTATCACATTTGTTCAATTTACGTCGCTCCTATTTCAGATAGCGTATTGGGCTTAGCGGCATCTCAAAGCGCATGAAATGGCGAGTGAAATGCACTATTAGACTTCTATGGTAGGGCGAACAGAGACCCGATTCGATGATTTTACATTAAGGTTAATATAAGAATTCACGGAAATTCTATCACATTTGTTCAATTTACGTCGCTCCTATTTCAGATAGCGTATTAGGCTATGCGGCATCTCAAAGCGCATGAAATGGCGAATAAAATTCACTATTAAACTTCTAGGGTAGGGCAAACAGAGACCCGATTAGATCATTTTATATTACGATTAATATAAGAATTCAGCGTAATACTATCACATTTGTTCATCTTACGTCGCTCCTATTTCAGATAGCGTACTGGACTAGGCGGCATCTTAAAGCGCGTGGAAGGGCGAGTAAAATGCACTACTAAACTTCTATGATAGAGCAATCAGAGACCCGATTAGATCATTTTATATTTTGTTTAATATAAGATTTCAGGGAAATAGTATCACATTTGTTCAATTTGCGTCGCTCCTTTTTCAGATAGCGTATTCGGCTAAGCGGCATCTCAAAGCGCATGAAGTGGCGAATAAAATGCACTATTAAACTTCTAGGCTAGGGCGAACAGAGACCCGATCAGATCATTTTACATTATGGTTAATAAAAGAATTCAGCGAAATTCTATCACATTTGTTCAACTGACGTCGCTCCTATTTCAGATACCGTATTGGGCTAAGCGGCATCTCAAAGCGCATGAAATGGCGAGTGAAATGCACTATTAGACTTCTATGGTAGGGCGAACAGAGACCCGATTAGATCATTTTACATTAAGGTTAATATAAGGATTCACGGAAATTCTATCACATTTGTGCAATTTACGTCGCTCCTATTTCAGATAGCGTATTGGGCTATGCGGCATCCCAAAGCGCATGAAATGGCGAGTAAAATGCACTACTAACCTTCTATGGTAGGGCGAACAGAGACCCGATTAGATCATTTTACATTAAGGTTAATATAAGGACTCATGGAAATTCTATCACATTTGATCAAATTACGTCGCTCCTATTTCAGACAGCGTATTGGGCTATGCGGCATCTGAAAGCGCATGAAATGGCGAGTACAATGCACTATTAAACTTCTAGGGTAGGGCAAACAGAGACCCGATGAGATCATTTTATATTATGGTTAATTTAAGAATTCAGCGAAATTCTATCACATTTGTTCAATTTACGTCGCTCCTATTTCAGATAGCGTATTGGGCTAAGCGGCCTCTCAAAGCGCATGAAATGGCGAGTAAAATGCGCTATTAAACTTCTAGGCTAGGGCGAACAGAGACCCTATCAGATCCTTTTACATTATGGTTAATAAAAGAATTCAGCGAAATTCTATCACATTTGTTCAACTGACGTCGCTCCTATTTCAGATAGCGTATTGGGCTAAGCGGCATCTCAAAGCGCATGAAATGGCGAGTGAAATGCACTATTAGACTTCTATGGTAGGGCGAACAGAGACCCGATTAGATGATTTTACATTAAGGTTAATATAAGAATTCACGGAAATTCTATCACATTTGTTCAATTTACGTCGCTCCTATTTCAGATAGCGTATTAGGCTATACGGCATCTCAAAGCGCATGAAATGGCGAATAAAATTCACTATTAAACTTCTAGGGTAGGGCAAACAGAGACCCGATTAGATCATTTTATATTACGATTAATATAAGAATTCAGCGTAATTCTATCACATTTGTTCATCTTACGTCGCTCCTATTTCAGATAGCGTACTGGGCTAGGCGGCATCTTAAAGCGCGTGGAAGGGCGAGTAAAATGCACTACTAAACTTCTATGATAGAGCAATCAGAGACCCGATTAGATCATTTTATATTTTGATTAATATAAGATTTCAGGGAAATTCTATCACATTTGTTCAATTTACGTCGCTCCTATTTCAGTTAGCGTTTTGGGCTAAGCGGCATCACAAAGCGCATGAAATGGCGAACAAAATGCACTATTAAACTTCTAGGCTATGCCGAACAGAGACCAGATTAGATCATTTTATATTTTGGTTAACATAAGAATTCTGCGAAATTCTATCACATTTGTTCAATTTACGTCGCTCCTATTTCCGATAGCGTATTGGGCTTAGCGGCATCTCAAAGCGCATAAAGTGACGAGTGAAATGCACTATTAAACTTCTAGGGTAGGGCAAACAGAGACCCGATTAGATCATTTTATATTACGATTAATATAAGAATTCAGCGTAATCCTATCACATTTGTTCATCTTACGTCGCTCCTATTTCAGATAGCGTACTGGGCTAGGCGGCATCTTAAAGCGCGTGGAAGGGCGAGTAAAATGCACTACTAAACTTCTATGATAGAGCAATCAGAGACCCGATTAGATCATCTTATATTTTGTTTAATATAAGATTTCAGGGAAATTCTATCACATTTGTTCAATTTACGTCGCTCCTATTTCAGATAGCGTATTGGGCTAAGCGGCATCACGAAGCGCATGAAATGGCGAACAAAATGCACTATTAAACTTCTAGGCTAGGGCGAACAGAGACCAGATTAGATCATTTTATACTTTGGTTAACATAAGGATTCTGCGAAATTTTATCACATTTGTTCAATTTACGTCGCTCCTATTTCAGATAGCTTATTGGGCTAAGCGGCATCTGAAGGCACATGAAGTGACGAGTAAAATGCACTATTAAGCTTCTAGGGTAGGGCCAACAGAGACCCGATTAGATCATTTTATATTATGGTTAATTTAAGATGTCAGCAAAATTCTATCACATTTGTTCAATTTACGTCGCTCCTGTTTCAGATAGCGTGCTGGGCCATGCGGCATCTTAAAGCGCGTGGAGTGGCGAGTAAAATGCACTATTAAACGTCTATGACAGGGCAATCAGAGACCAGACTAGATCATTTTATACTTTGGTTAATATAAGAATTCAGCGAAATTCTATCACATTTGTTCAATTTACGTCGCTCCTATTTCAGATAGCGTATTGGGCTAAGCGGCATCTCAAAGCGCATGAAATGGCGAGTGAAATGCACTATTAGACTTCTATGGTAGGGCGAACAGAGACCCGATTCGATGATTTTACATTAAGGTTAATATAAGAATTCACGGAAATTCTATCACATTTGTTCAATTTACGTCGCTCCTATTTCAGATAGCGTATTAGGCTATGCGGCATCTCAAAGCGCATGAAATGGCGAATAAAATTCACTATTAAACTTCTAGGGTAGGGCAAACAGAGACCCGATTAGATCATTTTATATTACGATTAATATAAGAATTCAGCGTAATACTATCACATTTGTTCATCTTACGTCGCTCCTATTTCAGATAGCGTACTGGACTAGGCGGCATCTTAAAGCGCGTGGAAGGGCGAGTAAAATGCACTACTAAACTTCTATGATAGAGCAATCAGAGACCCGATTAGATCATTTTATATTTTGTTTAATATAAGATTTCAGGGAAATAGTATCACATTTGTTCAATTTGCGTCGCTCCTTTTTCAGATAGCGTATTCGGCTAAGCGGCATCTCAAAGCGCATGAAGTGGCGAATAAAATGCACTATTAAACTTCTAGGCTAGGGCGAACAGAGACCCGATCAGATCATTTTACATTATGGTTAATAAAAGAATTCAGCGAAATTCTATCACATTTGTTCAACTGACGTCGCTCCTATTTCAGATACCGTATTGGGCTAAGCGGCATCTCAAAGCGCATGAAATGGCGAGTGAAATGCACTATTAGACTTCTATGGTAGGGCGAACAGAGACCCGATTAGATCATTTTACATTAAGGTTAATATAAGGATTCACGGAAATTCTATCACATTTGTGCAATTTACGTCGCTCCTATTTCAGATAGCGTATTGGGCTATGCGGCATCCCAAAGCGCATGAAATGGCGAGTAAAATGCACTACTAACCTTCTATGGTAGGGCGAACAGAGACCCGATTAGATCATTTTACATTAAGGTTAATATAAGGACTCACGGAAATTCTATCACATTTGATCAAATTACGTCGCTCCTATTTCAGACAGCGTATTGGGCTATGCGGCATCTGAAAGCGCATGAAATGGCGAGTACAATGCACTATTAAACTTCTAGGGTAGGGCAAACAGAGACCCGATGAGATCATTTTATATTATGGTTAATTTAAGAATTCAGCGAAATTCTATCACATTTGTTCAATTTACGTCGCTCCTATTTCAGATAGCGTATTGGGCTAAGCGGCCTCTCAAAGCGCATGAAATGGCGAGTAAAATGCGCTATTAAACTTCTAGGCTAGGGCGAACAGAGACCCTATCAGATCCTTTTACATTATGGTTAATAAAAGAATTCAGCGAAATTCTATCACATTTGTTCAACTGACGTCGCTCCTATTTCAGATAGCGTATTGGGCTAAGCGGCATCTCAAAGCGCATGAAATGGCGAGTGAAATGCACTATTAGACTTCTATGGTAGGGCGAACAGAGACCCGATTAGATGATTTTACATTAAGGTTAATATAAGAATTCACGGAAATTCTATCACATTTGTTCAATTTACGTCGCTCCTATTTCAGATAGCGTATTAGGCTATGCGGCATCTCAAAGCGCATGAAATGGCGAATAAAATTCACTATTAAACTTCTAGGGTAGGGCAAACAGAGACCCGATTAGGTCATTTTATATTACGATTAATATAAGAATTCAGCGTAATACTATCACATTTGTTCATCTTACGTCGCTCCTATTTCAGATAGCGTACTGGACTAGGCGGCATCTTAAAGCGCGTGGAAGGGCGAGTAAAATGCACTACTAAACTTCTATGATAGAGCAATCAGAGACCCGATTAGATCATTTTATATTTTGTTTAATATAAGATTTCAGGGAAATAGTATCACATTTGTTCAATTTGCGTCGCTCCTTTTTCAGATAGCGTATTCGGCTAAGCGGCATCTCAAAGCGCATGAAGTGGCGAATAAAATGCACTATTAAACTTCTAGGCTAGGGCGAACAGAGACCCGATCAGATCATTTTACATTATGGTTAATAAAAGAATTCAGCGAAATTCTATCACATTTGTTCAACTTACGTCGCTCCTATTTCAGATAGCGTATTGGTTTAAGCGGCATCACAAGCCGCATGAAATGGCGACTGAAATGCACCATTAGACTTCTATGGTAGGGCGAACAGAGACCCGATTAGATCATTTTACATTAAGGTTAATATAAGGATTCACGGAAATTCTATCACATTTGTGCAATTTACGTCGCTCCTATTTCAGATAGCGTATTGGGCTATGCGGCATACCAAAGCGCATGAAATGGCGAGTAAAATGCACTACTAAACTTCTATGGTAGGGCGAACAGATACCCGATTAGATCATTTTACATTAAGGTTAATATAAGGACTCACGGAAATTCTATCACATTTGTTCAAATTACGTCGCTCCTATTTCAGACAGCGTATTGGGCTATGCGGCATCTGAAAGCGCATGAAATGGCGAGTACAATGCACTATTAAACTTCTAGGGTAGGGCAAACAGAGACCCGATGAGATCATTTTATATTATGGTTAATTTAAGAATTCAGCGAAATTCTATCACATTTGTGCAATTTACGTCGCTCCTATTTCAGATAGCGTATTGGGCTAAGCGGCCTCTCAAAGCGCATGAAATGGCGAGTAAAATGCGCTATTAAACTTTTAGGATAAGGCAAACGGAGACCCGATTAGATCATTTTATATTACGGTTAATATAAGAATTCAGCGAAATTCTATCACATTTGTTCATCTTACGTCGCTCCTATTTCAGATAGCGTACTGGGCTAGGAGGCATCTTAAAGCGCGCGGAAGGGCGAGTAAGATGCACTACTAAACTTCTATGATAGAGCAATCAGAGACCCGATTAGATCATTTTATATTTTGTTTAATATAAGATTTCAGGGAAATTCTATCACATTTGTTCAATTTACGTCGCTCCTATTTCAGATAGCGTATTGGGCTAAGCGGAATCACAAAGCGCATGAAATGGCGAACAAAATGCACTATTAAACTTCTAGGCTAGGGCGAACAGAGACCAGATTAGATCATTTTATACTTTGGTTAACATAAGGATTCTGCGAAATTTTATCACATTTGTTCAATTTACGTCGCTCCTATTTCTGATAGCTTATTGGGCTAAGCGGCATCTGAAGGCGCATGAAGTGTCGAGTAAAATGCACTATTAAACTTCTAGGGTAGGGCAAACAGAGACCCGATTAGATCATTTTATATTATGGTTAATTTAAGATGTCAGCAAAATTCTATCACATTTGTTCAATTTACGTCGCTCCTGTTTCAGATAGCGTGCTGGGCCATGCGGCATCTTAAAGCGCATGAAATGGCGAGTAAAATGCACTATTAAACTTCTATGATAGGGCAATCTGAGACCAGACTAGATCATTTTATACTTCGGTTAATATAAGAATGCAGCGTAATTCTGTCACATTTGTTCAATTTACGTCGCTCCTATTTCTGATAGCGTATTGGGTTAAGCGTCATCTCAAAGCGCATGAAATGACGAGGGACATGCACTATTAAACTTCTAGGGTAGGGCGAACAGAGACCCGATTAGATCATTTTACATTAAGGTTAATATAAGTATTCAGCGAGATTCTATCACACTTGTTCAATTTGCGTCGCTTCTATTTCAGACAGCGTACTGGGCTAGGCGGCATCTTAAAGCGCGTGGAATGGCGAGTAAAATGCACTATTAACCTTCTATGATACGGCAATCAGAGACTAGATTAGATCATTTTATACTTTGGTTAATATAAGAATTCAGCGAAATTCTATCACATTTGTTCAATTTACGTCGCTCCTATTTCAGATAGCGTATTGAGCTAAGCGGGATCTCAAAGCGCATGAAATGGCGACTAAGATGCACTATTAAACTTCTAGGCTAGGGCGAACAGAGACCCGATTAGATCATTTCACATTAAGGTTAATATAAGAATTCACGGAAATTCTATCACATTTGTTCAATTTACGTCGCTCCTATTTCAGATAGCGTATTAGGCTATGCGGCATCTCAAAGCGCATGAAATGGCGAATAAAATTCACTATTAAACATCTAGG
Organism: Macropis europaea; assembly: GCA_916610135.2. NCBI lineage: Eukaryota > Metazoa > Arthropoda > Insecta > Hymenoptera > Melittidae > Macropis > Macropis europaea. The sequence continues at coordinate 40,904 of CAKAJE020001143.1, read as the reverse complement.
GTAGGGCAAACAGAGACCCGACTAGATCATTTTATATTACGATTAATATAAGAATTCAGCGTAATTCTATCACATTTGTTCATCTTACGTCGCTCCTATTTCAGATAGCGTACTGGGCTAGGCGGCATCTTAAAGCGCGTGGAAGGGCGAGTAAAATGCACTACTAAACTTCTATGATAGAGCAATCAGAGACCCGATTAGATCATCTTATATTTTGTTTAATATAAGATTTCAGGGAAATTCTATCACATTTGTTCAATTTACGTCGCTCCTATTTCAGATAGCGTATTGGGCTAAGCGGCATCACGAAGCGCATGAAATGGCGAACAAAATGCACTATTAAACTTCTAGGCTAGGGCGAACAGAGACCAGATTAGATCATTTTATACTTTGGTTAACATAAGGATTCTGCGAAATTTTATCACATTTGTTCAATTTACGTCGCTCCTATTTCAGATAGCTTATTGGGCTAAGCGGCATCTGAAGGCACATGAAGTGACGAGTAAAATGCACTATTAAGCTTCTAGGGTAGGGCCAACAGAGACCCGATTAGATCATTTTATATTATGGTTAATTTAAGATGTCAGCAAAATTCTATCACATTTGTTCAATTTACGTCGCTCCTGTTTCAGATAGCGTGCTGGGCAATGCGGCATCTTAAAGCGCGTGGAGTGGCGAGTAAAATGCACTATTACACGTCTATGATAGGGCAATCAGAGACCAGACTAGATCATTTTATACTTTGGTTAATATAAGAATTCAGCGAAATTCTATCACATTTGTTCAATTTACGTCGCTCCTATTTCAGATAGCGTATTGGGCTAGGCGGCATCTCAAAGCGCATGAAATGACGACTAAAATGCACTATTAAACTTCTAGGCTAGGGCGAACAGAGACCCGAAGAGATCATTTTACATTAAGGTGAATATAAGAATGCAGCGTAATTCTGTCACATTTGTTCAACTTACGACGCTCCTATTTCAGATAGCGTACTGGGCTAGGCGGCATCTTAAAGCGCGTGGAATGGCGAGTTAAATGCACTACTAATCTTCTATGATAGGGCAATCAGAGACCCGATTAGATCATTTTATATTTTGATTAATATAAGATTTCAGGGAAATTCTATCACATTTGTTCAATTTACGTCGCTCCTATTTCAGATAGCGTATTGGGCTAAGCGGGATCTCAAAGCGCATGAAATGGCGACTAAAATGCACTATTAAACTTCTAGGCTAGGGCGAACAGAGACCCGATTAGATCATTTCACATTAAGGTTAATATAAGAATTCACGGAAATTCTATCACATTTGTTCAATTTACGTCGCTCCTATTTCAGATAGCGTATTAGGCTATGCGGCATCTCAAAGCGCATGAAATGGCGAATAAAATTCACTATTAAACTTCTAGGGTAGGGCAAACAGAGACCCGATTAGATCATTTTATATTACGATTAATATAAGAATTCAGCGTAATTCTATCACATTTGTTCATCTTACGTCGCTCCTATTTCAGATAGCGTACTGGGCTAGGCGGCATCTTAAAGCGCGTGGAAGGGCGAGTAAAATGCACTACTAAACTTCTATGATAGAGCAATCAGAGACCCGATTAGATCATTTTATATTTTGATTAATATAAGATTTCAGGGAAATTCTATCACATTTGTTCAATTTACGTCGCTCCTATTTCAGTTAGCGTTTTGGGCTAAGCGGCATCACAAAGCGCATGAAATGGCGAACAAAATGCACTATTAAACTTCTAGGCTATGCCGAACAGAGACCAGATTAGATCATTTTATATTTTGGTTAACATAAGAATTCTGCGAAATTCTATCACATTTGTTCAATTTACGTCGCTCCTATTTCCGATAGCGTATTGGGCTTAGCGGCATCTCAAAGCGCATAAAGTGACGAGTGAAATGCACTATTAAACTTCTAGGGTAGGGCAAACAGAGACCCGATTAGATCATTTTATATTACGATTAATATAAGAATTCAGCGTAATTCTATCACATTTCTTCAAATTACGTCGCTCCTATTTCAGATAGCGTACTGGGCTGGCCGGTATCTCAAAGCGCATGAAATGACGAGTAAAATGCACTATTAAACTTCTAGGGTAGGGCAAACAGGGACCCGATTAGATCATTTTATATTATGGTCAATTTAAGAATTCAGCCAAATTCTATCACATTTGTTCAATTTACGTCGCTCCTATTGCAGATATCGTATTGGGCTAAGCGGCATCTCAAACCGCATGAAATGACGAGTGAAATGCACTATTAATCTTCAAGGGTAGGGCGAACAGAGACCCAATTAGAACATTTTACATTAAGGTTAATATAAGAATTCAGCGAAATTCTCTCACATTTGTTCAATTTACGTCGCTCCTATTTCAGATAGCTTATTGGGCAAAGCGGCATCTCAGAGCGCAAGAAATGGCGAGTAAAATGCACTATTAAACTTCTAGGGTAGGGCAAACAGAGACCCGATTAGATCATTTTGTGTTATGGTTAATATAAGAATTCAGCGAAATTCTATCACATTGGTTCAATTTACGTTGCTCCAATTTCAGATAGCGTACTGGGCTAGGCGGCATCTTAAAGCGTGTGGAAAGGCGAGCTAAATGCACTATTAAACGTCTATGATGGGGCAATCAGAGACCCGACTAGATCATTTTATATTTTGGTTAATATAAGAATTCAGCGAAATTCTATCACATTTGTTCAATTTACGTCGCTCCTATTGCAGATATCGTATTGGGCTAAGCGGCATCTTAAAGCGCATGAAATGGCGAGTAAAATGCACTGCTAAACTTCTAGGGTAGGGCGAAGAAAGGCCCGATTAGATCATTTTACATTAAGGTTAATATAAGAATTCAGCGTAATTCTATCACATTTGTTCAACTTACGTCGCTCCTATTTCAGATAGTGTACTGGGCTAGGCGGCATCTTAAAGCGTGTGGAAAGGCGAGCTAAATGCACTATTAAACTTCTATGATAGGGCAATCAGAGACCCGACTAGATCATTTTATATTTTGGTTAATATAAGAATTCAGCGAAATTCTATCACATTTGTTCAATTTACGTCGCTCCTATTTCAGATAGCGTGTTGGGGTAAGCGGCATCTCAAAGCGCATGAAATGGCGAGTAAAATGCACTTTTAAACATATAGGGTAGGGCAAACAAAGACCGGATTAGATCCTTTTATATTATGGTTAATTTCAGAATTCAGCAAAATTCTATCACATTTGTACAATTTACGTCGCTCCTATTTCAAATAGCTAATTGGGCAAAGCGGCATCTCAAAGCGCATGAAATGACGAGTGAAATGCACTGTTAATCTTCTAGGGTAGGGCGAACAGAGACCCAATTAGAACATTTTACATTAAGGTTAATATAAGAATTCAGCGAAATTCTCTCACATTTGTTCAACTTTCGTTGCTCCTATTTCAGATAGCTTATTGGGCAAAGCGGCATCTCAAAGCGCAAGAAATGGCAAGTAAAATGCACTATTAAACTTCTAGGGTAGGGCGAACAGAGACCCGATTAGATCATTTTACATTAAGGTTAATATAAGAATTCAGGGAAATTCTATCACATTGTTCAGTTTACGTCGCTCCTATTTCAGATAGCGTATTGGGCTAAGCGGCATCTGAAAGCGCATGACATGGCGAGTAAAATGCAATACTAAACTTCTAGGATAAGGCAAACAGTGACCAGATTAGATCGTTTTATATTTTGGTTAATATAAGAATTCAGCGAAATTCGATCACATTTGTTCAATTCACGTCGCTCCTATTTCAGATAGCGTATTGGGCTAAGCGGCATCTGAAAGCGCATGACATGGCGAGTAAAATGCAATACTAAACTTCTAGGATAAGGCAAACAGTGACCAGATTAGATCGTTTTATATGACGGTGAATTTAAGAATTCAGCGAAATACTATCACATTTGTTCAATTTACGTCGCTCCTATTTCAAATAGCTAATTGGGCAAAGCGGCATCTCAAAGCGCATGAAATGACGAGTGAAATGCACTGTTAATCTTCTAGGGTAGGGCGAACAGAGACCCGATTAGAACACTTTACATTAAGGTTAATATAAGAATTCAGCGAAAGTCTCTGACGTTTGTTCAATTTACGTCGCTGATATTTCAGATAGCGTATTGGGCTAAGCGGCATCTCAATGCGCATGAAATGGCGAGTAAAATGCACTATTAAACTTCTAGGTTAAGGCAAACAGAGACCCGATTAGATCATTTTATATTACGGTTAATATAAGAATTCAGCGAAATTCTATCACATTTGTTCAACTTACGTCGCTCCTATTTCAGATAGCGTATTGGGCTAAGCGCCATCTCAAAGCGCATGAAATGACGAGTGAAATGCACTATTAATCTTCAAGGGTAGGGCGAACAGAGACCCAATTAGAACATTTTACATTAAGGTTAATATAAGAATTCAGCGAAATTCTCTCACATTTGTTCAACTTTCGTTGCTCCTATTTCAGATAGCTTATTGGGCAAAGCGGCATCTCAAAGCGCAAGAAATGGCAAGTAAAATGCACTATTAAACTTCTAGGGTAGGGCGAACAGAGACCCGATTAGATCATTTTACATTAAGGTTAATATAAGAATTCAGGGAAATTCTATCACATTGTTCAGTTTACGTCGCTCCTATTTCGGATAGCGTACTGGGCTAGGCGGCATCCTAAAGCGTATGAAATGGCGAATAAAATGCACTATTAAAGTTCTAGGCTCGGGAGAACAGAGATCCGATTAGATCATTTTACATTATGGTTAATAAAAGAGTTCAGCGAAATTCTATCACATTTGTTCAACTTATATCGCTCCAATTTCAGATAGCTTATTGGGCTTAGCGGCATCTCAATCCGCATGAAATGACGAGTATAATGCACTATTAAACTTCTAGGATAAGGCAAACAGAGACCCGATTAGATCATTTTACATTAAGGTTAATATAAGAATTCAACGAAATTCTATAACATTTGTTCAATTTACGTCGCTTCTATTACAGATAGCTTATTGTGCTTAGTGGCATCTCAAAGCGCATGAAATGACGAGTGAAATGCACTATTAAACTTCTAGGGTAGGGCAAACAGAGACCCGATTAGGTCATTTTATATTATGGTTAATTTAAGAATTCAGTGAAATTCTATCACATTTGTTCAATTTACGTCGTTCCTATTTCAGATAGCGTCCTAGGCTAACCGGCATCTCAAAGCGCATAAAATGGCGAATAAAATGCACTATTAAACTACTAGGCTAGGGCGAACAGAGACCCGATTAGATCATTTTATATTATGGTTAATATAAGATTTCAGGGAGATTCTATCACATCTGTTCAATTTACGTCGCTCCTATTTCAGATAGCGTATTCCGCTAAGCGGCATCTCAAAGCGCATAAAATGGCGAATAAAATGCACTATGAAACTACTAGGCTAGGGCGAACAGAGACCCGATTAGATCATTTTATATTTTGGTTAATATAAGAATTCTGCGACATTCTATCACATTTGTTCAATTTACGTCGCTCCTATTTCAGATAGCGTACTGGGCTAGGCGGCATCTTAAAGCGCGTGGAATGGCGAGTATAATGCACTATTATACTTCTAGGATAAGGCAAACAGAGACCCGATTAGATCATTTCATATTACGGTTAATATAAGAATGCAGCGTGATTCTATCACATTTGTTCAAGTTACGTCGCTCCTATTTCAGATAGCGTATTGGGCTAAGCGGCATCTCAAAGCGCATGAAATGGCGAGTGAAATGCACTATTAGACTTCTATGGTAGGGCGAACAGAGACCCGATTGGATCATTTTACATTAAGGTTAATATAAGAATTCACGGAAATTCTATCACATTTGTTCAATTTACGTCGCTCCTATTCCAGATAGCGTATTGGGCTAAGCGGCATCTCAAAGCGCATGAAATGGCGAGTAAAATGCGCTATTAAACTTCTAGGATAAGGCAAACAGAGACCCGACTAGATCATTTTATATTACGGTTAATATAAGAATTCAGCGTAATTCTATCACATTTGTTCAAGTTACGTCGCTCCTATTTCAGATAGCGTACTGGGCTAGGCGGCATCTTAAAGCGCGTGGAATGGCGAGTAAAATGCACTACTAATCTTCTATGATAGGGCAATCAGAGACCCGATTAGATCATTTTATATTTTGATTAATATAAGATTTCAGGGAAATTCTATCACATTTGTTCAATTTACGTCGCTCCTATTTCAGATGGCGCATTGGGCTAAGCGGGATCTCAAAGCGCATGAAATGGCGAGTGAAATGCACCATTAGACTCCTATGGTAGGGCGAACAGAGACCGATTAGATCATTTTACATTAATGTTAATACAAGGATTCACGGAAATTCTATCAAATTTGTTCAATTTACGTCGCTCCTATTTCAGATAGCGTATTCGGCTAAGCGGCATCTCAAAGCGCATGAAATGGCGAATAAAATGCACTATTAAACTTCTAGGCTAGGGCGAACAGAGACCCGATTAGATCATTTTATATTTTGGTTAATATAAGAATTCTGCGAAATTCTATCACATTTGTTCAATTTACGTCGCTCCTATTTCAGCTTATTGGGCTTAGCGGCATCTCAATCCGCATGAAATGATGAGTATAATGCACTATTAAACTTCTAGGATAAGGCAAACAGAGACCCGATTAGATCATTTTACATTAAGGTTAATATAAGAATTCAACGAAATTCTATCACATTTGTTCAATTTACGTCGTTCCTATTTCAGATAGCGTCCTAGGCTAAGCGGCATCTACAAGCGCATGAAATGGCGAATAAAATGCACTATTAAACTTCTAGGCTAGGGCGAACAGAGACCCGATTAGATCATTTTATATTATGGTTAATATAAGATTTCAGGGAGATTCTATCACATCTGTTCAATTTACGTCGCTCCTATTTCAGATAGCGTATTCGGCTAAGCGGCATCTCAAAGCGCATGAAATGGCGAGTGAAATGCACTATTAAACTTCTAGGGTAGGGCAAACAGAGACCCGATTAGGTCATTTTATATTATGGTTAATTTAAGAATTCAGCAAAATTCTCTCACATTTGTTCAATTTACGTCGTTCCTATTTCAGATAGCGTCCTGGGCTAAGCGGCATCTAAAAGCGCATGAAATGGCGAGTATAATGCACTATTATACTTCTAGGATAAGGCAAACAGAGACCCGATTAGATCATTTTATATTACGGTTAATATAAGAATGCAGCGTGATTCTATCACATTTGTTCAAGTTACGTCTCTCCTATTTCAGATAGCGTACTGGGCTAGGCGTCATCTTAAAGCGCGTGGAATGGCGAGTAAAATGCACTATTAAACTTCTATGATAGGGCAATCAGAGACCCGATTAGATCATTTTATATTTTGGCTAATATAAGAATTCAACGAAATACTATCACGTTTGTAAAATTTACGTCGCTCCTATTACAGATAGCTTATTGGGCTTAGCGGCATCTCAAAGCGCATGAAATGACGAGTGAAATGCACTATTAAACTTCTAGGGTAGGGCAAACAGAGACCCGATTAGATCATTTTATATTATGGTTAATTTAAGAATTCAGCAAAATTCCATCACATTTGCTCAATTTACGTCGCTCCTATTTCAGATAGCGTACTGGGCTAGGCGGCATCTTAAAGCGCGTGGAATGGCGAGTATAATGCACTATTATACTTCTAGGATAAGGCAAACAGAGACCCGATTAGATCATTTTATATTACGGTTAATACAAGAATGCAGCGTGATTCTATCACATTTGTTCCATTTACGTCGCTCCAATTTCAGATAGCGTATTGGACTAAGCGGCATCTCAAAGCGCATGAAATGGCGAATAAAATGCACTACTAAACTTCTAGGCTAGGGCGAACAGAGACCCGAGCAGATCATTTTACATTATGGTTAATAAAAGAATTCAGCGTAATTCTATCACACTTGTTCAACTTACGTCGCTCCTATTTCAGATAGCGTATTGGGCTAAGCGGCATCTCAAAGCGCATGAAATGGCGAGTGAAATGCACTATTCGACTTCTGTGGTAGGGTGAACAGAGACCCGATTGGATCATTTTACATTAAGTTTAATATAAGAATTCACGGAAATTCTATCACATTTGTTCAACTTACGTCGCTCCTATTCCAGATAGCGTACTGGGCTAGGCGGCATCTTAAAGCGCGTGGAATGGCGAGTAAAATGCACTACCAATCTTCAATGATAGGGCAATCAGAGACCCGATTAGATCATTTTATATTTTGTTTAATATAAGATTTCAGGGAAATAGTATCACATTTGTTCAATTTGCGTCGCTCCTATTTCAGATAGCGTATTGGGCTAAGCGGCATCACAAAGCGCATGAAATGGCGAACAAAATGCACTATTAAACTTCTAGGCTAGGGCGAACAGAGACCAGATTAGATCATTTTATATTTTGGTTAACATAAGGATTCTGCGAAATTTTATCACATTTGTTCAATTTACGTCGCTCCTATTCCAGATAGCTTATTGGACTAAGCGGCATCTGAAGGCGCATGAAGTGACGAGTAAAATGCACTATTAAACTTCTAGGGTAGGGCAAACAGAGACCCGATTAGATCATTTTATATTATGTTTAATTTAAGATGTCAGCAAAATTCTATCACATTTGTTCAATTTACGTCGCTCCTGTTTCAGATAGCGTGCTGGGCCATGCGGCATCTTAAAGCGCGTGGAATGGCGGGTAAAATGCACTATTAAACTTCTATGATAGGGCAATCAGAGACCCGATTAGATCATTTTATATTTTGGTTAATATAAGAATTCAGCGAAATTCTATCACATTTGTTCAATTTACGTCGCTCCTATTTCAGATAGCGTGTCGGGCTAAGCGCCATCTCAAAGCGCATGAAATGGCGAGTAAAATGCACTATTAAACTTCTAGGGTAGGGCAAACAGGGACCCGATTAGATCATTTTATATTATGGTCAATAAAAGAATTCAGCGTAATTCTATCACATTTGTTCAACTTACGTCGCTCCTATTTCAGATAGCGTATTGGGCTAAGCGGCATCTCAAAGCGCATGAAATGACGAGTGAAATGCACTATTAATCTTCAAGGGTAGGGCGAACAGAGACCCGATTAGAACACTTTACATTAAGGTTAATATAAGAATTCAGCGAAATTCCCTCACATTTGTTCAATTTACGTCGCTCCTATTTCAGATAGCTTATTGGGCAAAGCGGCATCTCAAAGAGCAAGAAATGGCGAGTAAAATGCACTATTAAACTTCTAGGGTAGGGCGAACAGAGACCCGATTAGATCATTTTATATTATGGTTAATTTAAGAATTCAGCAAAATTCTATCCATTGTTCAATTTACGTCGCTCCTGTTTCAGATAGCGTGCTGGGCCATGCGGCATCTTAAAGCGCATGAAGTGACGAGTAAAATGCACTATTAAACTTCTAGGGTAGGGCAAACAGAGACCCGATTAGATCATTTTATATTATGGTTAATTTAAGAATTCAGCAAAATTCTATCCATTGTTCAGTTTACGTCGCTCCTATTTCGGATAGCGTATTGCGCTATGCGGCATCTTAAAGCGCTCGGAATGGCGAGTAAAATGCACTATTAAACTACTATGCTAGGGTAATCAGAGACCCGATTAGATCATTTTATATTTTGGTTAATACAAGAATTCAGTGAAATTCTATCACATTTGTTCAATTTACGTCGCTCCTATTTCAGATAGCGTATTGGGTTAAGCGGCATCTCAAAGCGCATGAAATGACGAGTAAAATGCACTATTAAAGTTCGAGGGTAGGGCAAACAGAGACCCGATTAGATCATTTTATATTATGGTTAATTTAAGAATTCAGCAAAATTCTATCACATTTGCTCAATTTACGTCGCTCCTATTTCAGATAGCGTACTGGGCTCGGCGGCATCTTAAAGCGCGTGGAATGGCGAGTAAAATGCACTATTAAAATTCTATGATAGGGCAATCAGAGACCCGATTAGATCATTTTATATTATGGTTAATTTAAGAATTCAGTGAAATTCTATCACATTTGTTCAATTTACGTCGCTCCAATTTCAGATAGCGTATTGGGCTAAGCGGCATCTCAAAGTGCATGAAATGGCGAATAAAATGCACTATTAAACTTCTAGGCTAGGGCGAACAGAGACCCGAGCAGATCATTTCACATTATGGTTAATAAAAGAATTCAGCGTAATTCTATCACATTTGTTCAACTTACGTCGCTTCTATTACAGATAGCTTATTGGGCTTAGCGGCATCTCAAAGCGCATAAAATGGCGAATAAAATGCACTATTATACTTCTAGGGTAGGGCAAACAGAGACCCGATTAGATCATTTTATATTATGGTTAATTTAAGATGTCAGCAAAATTCTATCACATTTGTTCAATTTACGTCGCTCCTGTTTCAGATAGCGTGCTGGGCCATGCGGCATCTTAAAGCGCGTGGAATGGCGAGTAAAATGCACTATTAAACTTCTATGATAGGGCAATCAGAGACCCGATTAGATCATTTTATATTTTGGTTAATATAAGAATTCAACGAAATTCTATCACATTTGTTCAATTTACGTCGCTCCTGTTACAGATAGCTTATTGGGCTTAGCGGCATCACAAAGCGCATGAAATGTCGAGTGAAATGCACTATTACACTTCTAGGGTAGGGCAAACGGAGACCCGATTAGACCATTTTATATTATGGTTAATTTAAGAATTCAGCAAAATTCTATCACATTTGTTCAATTTACGTCGCTCCTATTTCAGGCAGCGTACTGGGCTGGGCGGCATCTTAAAGCGTGTGGAATGGCGAGTAAAATACACTATTAACCTTCTATGATAGGGCAATCAGAGACCAGACTAGATCATTTTATACTTTGGTTAATATAAGAATTCAGCGAAATTCTATCACATTTGTTCAATTTACGTCGCTCCTATTTCAGATAGCGTGTCGGGCTAAGCGCTATCTCAAAGCGCATGAACTGGCGAGTAAAATGCACTATTAAACTTCTAGGGTAGGGCAAACAGGGACCCGATTAGATCATTTTATATTATGGTTAATTTAAGAATTCAGCAAAATTCTATCACATTTGTTCAACTTACGTCGCTCCTATTTCAGATAGCGTATTGGGCTAAGCGGCATCTCAAAGCGCATGAATTGACGAGTGAAATGCACTATTAAACTTCTAGGGTAGGGCGAACAGAGACCCGATTAGATCATTTTACATTAAGGTTAATATAAGGATTCAGGGAAATTCTATCACATTGTTCAGTTTACGTCGCCCCTATTTCAGATAGCCTACTGGGCAAGGCGGCATCTTAAAGCGCGTGGAAGGGCGAGTAAAATGCACTACTAAACTTCTATGATAGAGCAATCAGAGACCCGATTAGATCATTTTATATTTTGTTTAATATAAGATTTCAGGGAAATTCTATCACATTTGTTCAACTTTCGTCGCTCCTATTTCAGATAGCGTCTTGTGCTAAGCGGCATCTCAAAGCGCATGAAATGACGAGTAGAATGCACTATTAATCTTCTATGATAGGGCAATCAGAGACCCGATTAGATCGTTTTATATTTTGTTTAATATAAGATTTCAGAGAAATTCTATCACATTTGTTCAATTTACGTCGCTCCTAATTCAGATAGCGTATTGGGCAAAGCGGCATCTCAAAGCGCATGAAATGACGAGTAAAATGCACTATTAAACTTCTAGGGTAGGGCAAACAGAGACCCGATTAGATCATTTTATGTTATGGTTAATTTAAGAATTCAGCAAAATTCTATCACATTTGTTCAATTTACGTCGCTCCTATTTCAGATAGCGTACTGGGCTAGGCGGCAACTTAAAGCGCGTGGAATGGCGAGTAAAATGCACTATTAAACTTCTGACTGATAGGGCAGTCTGAGACCCGATTAGATCATTTTATATTTTGTTTAATATAAGATTTCAGGGAAATCCTATCACATTTGTTCTATTTACGTCGCTCCTATTTCAGTTAGCGTATTGGGCTAACCGGCATCTCAAAGCGCATGAAATGGCGAATCAAATGGACTATTAAACTTCTAGGGTAGGGCAAAGAGAGACCCGATTAGATCATTTTATATTACGGTTAATATAAGAATTCAGCGTAATTCTATCACATTTCTTCAAATTACGTCGCTCCTATTTCAGATAGCGTACTGGGCTGGACGGCATCTTAAAGCGCGTCGAATGGCGAGTAAAATGCACTAGTAAACTTCTATGATAGGGCAATGAGTGACCCGATTAGATCATTTTATATTATAGTTAATTTAAGAATTCAGCGAAATTCTATCACATTTGTTCAATTTACGTCGCTCCTATTTCAGATAGCGTATTGGGCTAAGCGGCATCTCAAAGCGCATGAAATGGCGAGTGAAATGCACCATTAGACTTCTATGGTACGGCGAACAGAGACCCGATTAGATCATTTTACATTAAGGTTAATATAAGGATTCACGGAAATTCTATCACATTTGTTCAATTTACGTCGCTCCTATTTCAGATAGCGTATTGGGCTATGCGGTATCTCAAAGCGCATGAAATGGCGAGTAAAATGCACTATTAAACTTCTATGGTAGGGCGAACAGAGACCCGATTAGATCATTTTACATTAAGGTTAATATAAGGATTCACGGAAATTCTATCACATTTGTTCAATTTACGTCGCTCCTATTTCAGACAGCGTATTGGGCTATGCGGCATCTCAAAGCGCATGAAATGGCGAGTAAAATGCACTATTATACTTCTAGGGTAGGGCAAACAGAGACCCGATGAGATCATTTTATATTATGGTTAATTTAAGAATTCAGCGAAATTCTATCACATTTGTTCAATTTACGTCGCTCCTATTTCAGATAGCGTATTGGGCTAGGCGGCATCTTAAAGCGCGTGGAAGGGCGAGTAAAATGCACTACTAAACTTCTATGATAGAGCAATCAGAGACCCGATTAGATCATTTTATATTTTGTTTAATATAAGATTTCAGGGAAATTCTATCACATTTGTTCAATTTACGTCGCTCCTATTTCAGATAGCGTATTGGGCTAAGCGGCATCACAAAGCGCATGAAATGGCGAACAAAATGCACTATTAAACTTCTAGGGTAGGGCAAACAGAGACCCGATTAGATCATTTTACATTAAGGTTAATATAAGAATTCAGGGAAATTCTATCACATTTGTTCAATTTACGTCGCTCCTATTTCAGATAGCGTATTGGGCTACGCGGCATCTTAAAGCGTGTGGAATGGCGAGTAAAATACACTATTAACCTTCTATGATAGGGCAATCAGAGACCAGACTAGATCATTTTATACTTTGGTTAATATAAGAATTCAGCGAAATTCTATCACATTTGTTCAATTTACGTCGCTCCTATTTCAGATAGCGTGTCGGGCTAAGCGCCATCTCAAAGCGCATGAAATGGCGAGTAAAATGCACTATTAAACTTCTAGGGTAGGGCAAACAGGGACCCGATTAGATCATTTTATATTATGGTTAATTTAAGAATTCAGCAAAATTCTATCACATTTGTTCAACTTACGTCGCTCCTATTTCAGATAGCGTATTGGGCTAAGCGGCATCTCAAAGCGCATGAATTGACGAGTGAAATGCACTATTAATCTTCAAGGGTAGGGCGAACAGAGACCCGATTAGAACACTTTACATTAAGGTTAATATAAGAATTCAGCGAAATTCTCTCACATTTGTTCAATTTACGTCGCTCCATTTTCAGATAGCTTATTGGGCAAAGCGGCATCTCAAAGAGCAAGAAATGGCGAGTAAAATGCACTATTAAACTTCTAGGGTAGGGCGAACAGAGACCCGATTAGATCATTTTACATTAAGGTTAATATAAGAATTCAGGGAAATTCTATCACATTTGTTCAATTTACGTCGCTCCTATTTCAGATAGCGTATTGGGCTACGCGGCATCTCAAAGCGCATGAAATGGCGAATAAAATGCACTATTAAACTTCTAGGCTAGTGCGAACAGAGACCCGATTAGATCATTTTACATTCTGGTTAATAAAATAATTCAGCGAAATTCTATCACATTTGTTCAACTTTCGTTGCTCCTATTTCAGATAGCGTATTCGGTTAAGCGGCATCTCAAAGCGCATGAAATGGCGAGTAAAATGCACTATTAATCTTCTATGATAGGGCAACCAGAGACCCGATTAGATCGTTTTATATTTTGTTTAATATAAGATTTCAGAGAAATTCTATCACATTTGTTCAATTTACGTCGCTCCTAATTCAGATAGCGTATTGGGCAAAGCGGCATCTCAAAGCGCATGAAATGATGAGTAAAATGCACTATTAAACTTCTAGGGTAGGGCAAACAGAGACCCGATTAGATCATTTTATGTTATGGTTAATTTAAGAATTCAGCAAAATTCTATCACATTTGTTCAATTTACGTCGCTCCTATTTCAGATAGCGTACTGGGCTAGGCGGCAACTTAAAGCGCGTGGAATGGCGAGTAAAATGCACTATTAAACTTCTGACTGATAGGGCAGTCTGAGACCCGATTAGATCATTTTATATTTTGTTTAATATAAGATTTCAGGGAAATCCTATCACATTTGTTCTATTTACGTCGCTCCTATTTCAGTTAGCGTATTGGGCTAACCGGCATCTCAAAGCGCATGAAATGGCGAATCAAATGGACTATTAAACTTCTAGGGTAGGGCAAAGAGAGACCCGATTAGATCATTTTATATTACGGTTAATATAAGAATTCAGCGTAATTCTATCACATTTCTTCAAATTACGTCGCTCCTATTTCAGATAGCGTACTGGGCTGGCCGGCATCTTAAAGCGCGTCGAATGGCGAGTAAAATGCACTAGTAAACTTCTATGATAGGGCAATGAGTGACCCGATTAGATCATTTTATATTATAGTTAATTTAAGAATTCAGCGAAATTCTATCACATTTGTTCAATTTACGTCGCTCCTACTTCAGATAGCGTATTGGGCTAAGCGGCATCTCAAAGCGCATGAAATGGCGAGTGAAATGCACCATTAGACTTC
Organism: Macropis europaea; assembly: GCA_916610135.2. Lineage (NCBI taxonomy): Eukaryota > Metazoa > Arthropoda > Insecta > Hymenoptera > Melittidae > Macropis > Macropis europaea. The sequence continues at coordinate 25,780 of CAKAJE020001143.1, read as the reverse complement.
TATGGTACGGCGAACAGAGACCCGATTAGATCATTTTACATTAAGGTTAATATAAGGATTCACGGAAATTCTATCACATTTGTTCAATTTACGTCGCTCCTATTTCAGATAGCGTATTGGGCTATGCGGCATCTCAAAGCGCATGAAATGGCGAGTAAAATGCACTATTAAACTTCTATGGTAGGGCGAACAGAGACCCGATTAGATCATTTTACATTAAGGTTAATATAAGGATTCACGGAAATTCTATCACATTTGTTCAATTTACGTCGCTCCTATTTCAGACAGCGTATTGGGCTATGCGGCATCTCAAAGCGCATGAAATGGCGAGTAAAATGCACTATTATACTTCTAGGGTAGGGCAAACAGAGACCCGATGAGATCATTTTATATTATGGTTAATTTAAGAATTCAGCGAAATTCTATCACATTTGTTCAATTTCCGTCGCTCCTATTTCAGATAGCGTATTGGGCTATGCGGCCTCTCAAAGCGCGTGGAATGGCGATTAAAATGCACTATTAAACTTCTATGATAGGGCAATCAGAGTCCCGATTAGATCATTTTATATTACGGTTAATATAAGAATTCAGCGTAATTCTATCACATTTGTTCATCTCACGTCGCTCCTATTTCAGATAGCGTACTGGGCTAGGCGGCATCTTAAAGCGCGTGGAAGGGCGAGTAAAATGCACTACTAAACTTCTATGATAGAGCAATCAGAGACCCGATTAGATCATTTTATATTTTGTTTAATATAAGAATTCAGGGAAATTCTATCACATTTGTTCAATTTACGTCGCTCCTATTTCAGATAGCGTATTGGGCTAAGCGGCATCACAAAGCGCATGAAATGGCGAACAAAATGCACTATTAAACTTCTAGGGTAGGGCGAACAGAGACCCGATTAGATCATTTTACATTAAGGTTAATATAAGAATTCAGGGAAATTCTATCACATTTGTTCAATTTACGTCGCTCCTATTTCAGATAGCGTATTGGGCTACGCGGCATCTTAAAGCGTGTGGAATGGCGAGTAAAATACACTATTAACCTTCTATGATAGGGCAATCAGAGACCAGACTAGATCATTTTATACTTTGGTTAATATAAGAATTCAGCGAAATTCTATCACATTTGTTCAATTTACGTCGCTCCTATTTCAGATAGCGTGTCGGGCTAAGCGCCATCTCAAAGCGCATGAAATGGCGAGTAAAATGCACTATTAAACTTCTAGGGTAGGGCAAACAGGGACCCGATTAGATCATTTTATATTATGGTTAATTTAAGAATTCAGCAAAATTCTATCACATTTGTTCAACTTACGTCGCTCCTATTTCAGATAGCGTATTGGGCTAAGCGGCATCTCAAAGCGCATGAATTGACGAGTGAAATGCACTATTAATCTTCAAGGGTAGGGCGAACAGAGGCCCGATTAGAACACTTTACATTAAGGTTAATATAAGAATTCAGCGAAATTCTCTCACATTTGTTCAATTTACGTCGCTCCATTTTCAGATAGCTTATTGGGCAAAGCGGCATCTCAAAGAGCAAGAAATGGCGAGTAAAATGCACTATTAAACTTCTAGGGTAGGGCGAACAGAGACCCGATTAGATCATTTTACATTAAGGTTAATATAAGAATTCAGGGAAATTCTATCACATTTGTTCAATTTACGTCGCTCCTATTTCAGATAGCGTATTGGGCTACGCGGCATCTCAAAGCGCATGAAATGGCGAATAAAATGCACTATTAAACTTCTAGGCTAGTGCGAACAGAGACCCGATTAGATCATTTTACATTCTGGTTAATAAAATAATTCAGCGAAATTCTATCACATTTGTTCAACTTTCGTTGCTCCTATTTCAGATAGCGTATTCGGTTAAGCGGCATCTCAAAGCGAATGAAATGGCGAGTAAAATGCACTATTAATCTTCTATGATAGGGCAATCAGAGACCCGATTAGATCGTTTTATATTTTGTTTAATATAAGATTTCAGAGAAATTCTATCACATTTGTTCAATTTACGTCGCTCCTAATTCAGATAGCGTATTGGGCAAAGCGGCATCTCAAAGCGCATGAAATGATGAGTAAAATGCACTATTAAACTTCTAGGGTAGGGCAAACAGAGACCCGATTAGATCATTTTATGTTATGGTTAATTTAACAATTCAGCAAAATTCTATCACATTTGTTCAATTTACGTCGCTCCTATTTCAGATAGCGTACTGGGCTAGGCGGCAACTTAAAGCGCGTGGAATGGCGAGTAAAATGCACTATTAAACTTCTGACTGATAGGGCAGTCTGAGACCCGATTAGATCATTTTATATTTTGTTTAATATAAGATTTCAGGGAAATCCTATCACATTTGTTCTATTTACGTCGCTCCTATTTCAGTTAGAGTATTGGGCTAACCGGCATCTCAAAGCGCATGAAATGGCGAATCAAATGGACTATTAAACTTCTAGGGTAGGGCAAAGAGAGACCCGATTAGATCATTTTATATTACGGTTAATATAAGAATTCAGCGTAATTCTATCACATTTCTTCAAATTACGTCGCTCCTATTTCAGATAGCGTACTGGGCTGGCCGGCATCTTAAAGCGCGTCGAATGGCGAGTAAAATGCACTAGTAAACTTCTATGATAGGGCAATGAGTGACCCGATTAGATCATTTTATATTATAGTTAATTTAAGAATTCAGCGAAATTCTATCACATTTGTTCAATTTACGTCGCTCCTACTTCAGATAGCGTATTGGGCTAAGCGGCATCTCAAAGCGCATGAAATGGCGAGTGAAATGCACCATTAGACTTCTATGGTACGGCGAACAGAGACCCGATTAGATCATTTTACATTAAGGTTAATATAAGGATTCACGGAAATTCTATCACATTTGTTCAATTTACGTCGCTCCTATTTCAGATAGCGTATTGGGCTACGCGGCATCTTAAAGCGTGTGGAATGGCGAGTAAAATACACTATTAACCTTCTATGATAGGGCAATCAGAGACCAGACTAGATCATTTTATACTTTGGTTAATATAAGAATTCAGCGAAATTCTATCACATTTGTTCAATTTACGTCGCTCCTATTTCAGATAGCGTGTCGGGCTAAGCGCCATCTCAAAGCGCATGAAATGGCGAGTAAAATGCACTATTAAACTTCTAGGGTAGGGCAAACAGGGACCCGATTAGATCATTTTATATTATGGTTAATTTAAGAATTCAGCAAAATTCTATCACATTTGTTCAACTTACGTCGCTCCTATTTCAGATAGCGTATTGGGCTAAGCGGCATCTCAAAGCGCATGAATTGACGAGTGAAATGCACTATTAATCTTCAAGGGTAGGGCGAACAGAGGCCCGATTAGAACACTTTACATTAAGGTTAATATAAGAATTCAGCGAAATTCTCTCACATTTGTTCAATTTACGTCGCTCCATTTTCAGATAGCTTATTGGGCAAAGCGGCATCTCAAAGAGCAAGAAATGGCGAGTAAAATGCACTATTAAACTTCTAGGGTAGGGCGAACAGAGACCCGATTAGATCATTTTACATTAAGGTTAATAAAGGAATTCAGGGAAATTCTATCACATTTGTTCAATTTACGTCGCTCCTATTTCAGATAGCGTATTGGGCTACGCGGCATCTCAAAGCGCATGAAATGGCGAATAAAATGCACTATTAAACTTCTAGGCTAGTGCGAACAGAGACCCGATTAGATCATTTTACATTCTGGTTAATAAAATAATTCAGCGAAATTCTATCACATTTGTTCAACTTTCGTTGCTCCTATTTCAGGTAGCGTATTCGGTTAAGCGGCATCTCAAAGCGCATGAAATGGCGAGTAAAATGCACTATTAAACTTCTAGGGTAGGGCAAACAGAGACCCGATTAGATCATTTTATATTATGGTTAATTTAAGAATTCAGCAAAATTCTATCACATTGTTCAGTTTACGTCGCTCCTATTTCGGATAGCGTATTGGGCTATGCGGCATCTTAAAGCGCTCGGAATGGCGAGTAAAATGCACTATTAAACTACTATGCTAGGGTAATCAGAGACCCGATTAGATCATTTTATATTTTGGTTAATACAAGAATTCAGTGAAATTCTATCACATTTGTTCAATTTACGTCGCTCCTATTTCAGATAGCGTGTTGGGCAAAGCGGCATCTCAAAGCGTATGAAATGGCGAATAAAATGCACTATTAAAGTTCTAGGCTCGGGAGAACAGAGACCAGATTAGATCATTTTACATTAAGGTTAATATAAGTATTCAGCGAGATTCTATCACACTTGTTCAATTTACGTCGCTTCTATTTCAGACAGCGTACTGGGCTAGGCGGCATCTTAAAGCGCGTGGAATGGCGAGTAAAATGCACTATTAACCTTCTATGATAGGGCAATCAGAGACCAGATTAGATCATTTTATACTTTGGTTAATATAAGAATTCAGCGTAATTCTATCACATTTGTTCAACTTACGTCGCCCCTATTTCAGATAGCCTACTGGGCTAGGCGGCATCTTAAAGCGCGTGGAAGGGCGAGTAAAATGCACTACTAAACTTCTATGATAGAGCAATCAGAGACCCGATTAGATCATTTTATATTATGGTTAATTTAAGAATTCAGCAAAATTCTCTCACATTTGTTCAATTTACGCCGTTCCTATTTCAGGTAGCGTCCTGGGCTAAGCGGCATCTAAAAGCGCATGAAATGGCGAGTATAATGCACTATTATACTTCTAGGATAAGGCAAACAGAGACCCGATTACATCATTTTATATTACGGTTAATATAAGAATGCAGCGTGATTCTATCACATTTGTTCTATTTACGTCGCTCCTATTTCAGATGGCGTATTGGGCTAAGCGGCATCTCAAAGCGCATGAAATGGCGAATAAAATTCACTATTAAACTTCTAGGGTAGGGCAAACAGAGACCCGATTAGATCATTTTATATTACGATTAATATAAGAATTCAGCGTAATACTATCACATTTGTTCATCTTACGCCGCTCCTATTTCAGATAGCGTACTGGACTAGGCGGCATCTTAAAGCGCGTGGAAGGGCGAGTAAAATGCACTACTAAACTTCTATGATAGAGCAATCAGAGACCCGATTAGATCATTTTATATTTTGTTTAATATAAGATTTCAGGGAAATAGTATCACATTTGTTCAATTTGCGTCGCTCCTTTTTCAGATAGCGTATTCGGCTAAGCGGCATCTCAAAGCGCATGAAGTGGCGAATAAAATGCACTATTAAACTTCTAGGCTAGGGCGAACAGAGACCCGATCAGATCATTTTACATTATGGTTAATAAAAGAATTCAGCGAAATTCTATCACATTTGTTCAACTTACGTCGCTCCTATTTCAGATAGCGTATTGGTTTAAGCGGCATCACAAACCGCATGAAATGGCGAGTGAAATGCACCATTAGACTTCTATGGTAGGGCGAACAGAGACCCGATTAGATCATTTTACATTAAGGTTAATATAAGGATTCACGGAAATTCTATCACATTTGTTCACTTTACGTCGCTCCTATTTCAGATAGCGTATTGGGCTATGCGGCATCCCAAAGCGCATGAAATGGCGAGTAAAATGCACTACTAAACTTCTATGGTAGGGCGAACAGAGACCCGATTAGATCATTTTACATTAAGGTTAATATAAGGACTCACGGAAATTCTATCACATTTGTTCAAATTACGTCGCTCCTATTTCAGACAGCGTATTGGGCTATGCGGCATCTGAAAGCGCATGAAATGGCGAGTAAAATGCACTATTAAACTTCTAGGGTAGGGCAAACAGAGACCCGATGAGATCATTTTATATTATGGTTAAATTAAGAATTCAGCGAAATTCTATCACATTTGTTCAATTTACGTCGCTCCTATTTCAGATAGCGTATTGGGCTAAGCGGCCTCTCAAAGCGCATGAAATGGCGAGTAAAATGCGCTATTAAACTTTTAGGATAAGGCAAACGGAGACCCGATTAGATCATTTTATATTACGGTTAATATAAGAATTCAGCGTAATTCTATCACATTTGTTCATCATACGTCGCTCCAATTTCAGATAGCGTACTGGGCTAGGAGGCATCTTAAAGCGCGTGGAAGGGCGAGTAAAATGCACTACTAAACTTCTATGATATAGCAATCAGAGACCCGATTAGATCATTTTATATTTTGTTTAATATAAGATTTCAGGGAAATTCTATCACATTTGTTCAATTTACGTCGCTCCTATTTCAGATAGCGTATTGGGCTATGCGGCATCTCAAAGCGCATGAAATGGCGAACAAAATGCACTATTAAACTTCTAGGCTAGGGCGAACAGAGACCAGATTAGATCATTTTATATATTGGTTAACATAAGGATTCTGCGAAATTTTATCACATTTGTTCAATTTACGTCGTTCCTATTTCAGATAGCTTATTGGGCTAAGCGGCATCTGAAGGCGCATGAAGTGTCGAGTAAAATGCACTATTAAACTTCTAGGGTAGGGCAAACAGAGACCCGATTAGATCATTTTATATTATGGTTAATTTAAGAATTCAGCAAAATTCTATCACATTTGTTCAACTTACGTCGCTCCTATTACAGATAGCTTATTGGGCTTAGAGGCATCTCAAAGCGCATGAAATGACGAGTGAAATGCACTATTAAACTTCTAGGCTAGGGCAAACAGAGACCCGATTAGATCATTTTATATTACGGTTAATATAAGAATGCAGCGTGATTCTATCACATTTGTTCAATTTACGTCGCTCCTATTTCAGATAGCGTATTGGGCTAAGCGGCATCTCAAAGCGTGTGGAATGGCGAGTAAAATGCACTATTAACCTTCTATGATAGGGCAATCAGAGACCAGACTAGATCATTTTATACTTTGGTTAATATAAGAATTCATCGAAATTCTATCACATTTGTTCAATTTACGTCGCTCCTATTTCAGATAGCGTATTGGGCTAGGCGGCATCTCAAAGCGCATGAAATGACGAGTGAAATGCACTATTATACTTCTAGGGTAGGGCGAACAGAGACCCGAAGAGATCATTTTACATTAATGTGAATATAAGAATGCAGCGTAATTCTGTCACATTTGTTCAACTTACGTCGCTCCTATTTCAGATAGCGTATTGGGTTAAGCGTCATATCAAAGCGCATGAAATGACGAGTTACATGCACTATTAAACTTCTAGGGTAGGGCGAACAGAGACCCGATTAGATCATTTTACATTAAGGTTAATATAAGTATTCAGCGAGATTCTATCACACTTGTTCAATTTGCGTCGCTTCTATTTCAGACAGCGTACTGGGCTAGGCGGCATCTTAAAGCCCGTGGAATGGCGAGTAAAATGCACTATTAACCTTCTATGATAGGGCAATCAGAGACTAGATTAGATCATTTTATACTTTGGTTAATATAAGAATTCAGCGAAATTCTATCACATTTGTTCAATTTACGTCGCTCCTATTTCAGATAGCGTATTGGGCTAAGCGGCATCTCAAAGCGTATGAAATGACGAGTGAAATGCACTATTCAACTTCTAGGGAAGGGCAAACAGGGACCCGATTAGATCATTTTATATTATGGTTAATTTAAGAATGCAGCGAAATTCTATCACATTTGTTCAATTTACGTCGTTCCTATTTCAGATAGCGTATTGTGCTAAGCGGCATCTCAAAGCGCATGAAATGGCAAGTAAAATGCACTATTAAACTTCTAGGGTAGGGCAACCAGTGACCCGATTAGATCATTTTATATTATAGTTAATTTAAGAATTTAGCGAAATTCTATCACATTTGTTCAATTTACGTCGCTCCTATTTCAGATAGCGTACTGGGCTAGGCGGCATATTAAAGCGCGTGGAATGGCGAGTAAAATGCACTACTAATCTTCTATGATAGGGCAATCAGAGACCCGATTATATCATTTTATATTTTGTTTAATATAAGCTTTCAGGGAAATTCTATCACATTTGTTCAATTTACGTCGCTCCTATTTCAGATAGCGTATTGGGCTAAGCGGCAACTGAAAGCGCATGAAATGACGAGTGAAATGCACTATTAAACTTCTAGGCTAGGGCGAACAGAGACCCGATTAGATCATTTTACATTCTGGTTAATAAAATAATTCAGCGAAGTTCTATCACATTTGTTCAACTTTCGTTGCTCCTATTTCAGATAGCGTATTGGGCTAGGCGGCATCTTAAAGCGCGTGGAATGGCGAGTAAAATGCACTATTAAACTTGTATGATAGGGCAATCAGAGACGCGATTAAATCATTTTATATTTTGTTTAATACAAGATTTCAGGGAAATTCTATCACATTTGTTCAATTCGTGTCGCTCATATTTCAGATAGCGTATTGGGCTAAGCGGCATCTCAAAGCGCATGAAATGGCGAGTAAAATGCACTATTGAACTCCTAGGGTAGGGCAAACAGAGACCCGATTAGATCATTTTATATTATGGTTAATTTAAGAATTCAGCAAGATTCTATCACATTTGTTGAATTCACGTCGGTCCTATTTCAGATAGCGTACTGGGCTAGGCGGCATCTTAAAGCGCGTGGAATGGCGAGTAAAATGCACTGTTAAACTTCAATGATAGGGCAGTCAGCGACCCGAATAGATCATTTTATATTTTGTTTAATATAAGATTTCAGGGAAATCCTATCACATTTGTTCTATTTACGTCGCTCCTATTTCAGTTAGCGTATTGGGCTAACCGGCATCTCAAAGCGCATGAAATGGCGAATAAAATGGACTATTAAACTTCTAGGGTAGGGCAAACAGAGACCCGATTAGGTCATTTTATATTACGGTGAATATAAGAATTAAGCGAAATTCTATAACATTTGTTCAATTTACGTCGCTCCTATTTCAGATAGCGTACTGGGCTAGGCGGCATATTAAAGCGCGTGGAATGGCGAGTAAAATGCACTATTTAACTTCTATGATAGGGCAATCAGAGACCCGATTAGATCATTTTATATTATGGTTAATTTAAGAATTCAGCGAAATTCTATCACATTTGTTCATTTTACGTCGCTCCTATTTCAGATAGCGTATTGGGCTAGGCGGCATCATAAAGCGCGTGGAATGGCGAGTAGAATGCACTATTAACCTTTCATGATAGGGCGATCAGAGACCCGACTAAATCATTTTATACTTTGTTTAATATAAGATTTCGGGGAAATTCTATCACATTTGTTCAATTTACGTCGCTCCTATTTCAGATAGCGTATTCGGCTAAGCGACATCTCAAAGCGCATGCAATGGCGAATAAAATGCACTATTAAACTTCTAGGCTAGGGCGAGCAGAGACCCGATTAAATCATTTTACATTATGGTTAATAAAAGAATTCAGCGAAATTCTATCACATTTGTTCAACTTACGTCGCTCCTATTTCAGATAGCGTATTGGGCTAGGCGGCATCTTAAAGCGCGTGGAATGGCGAGTAGAATGCACTATTAACCTTTTATGATAGGGCGATCAGAGTCCCGACTAAATCATTTTATATTTTGTTTAATATAAGATTTCAGGGAAATTCTATCACATTTGTTCAATTTACGTCGCTCCTATTTCAGATAGCGTATTCGGCTAAGCGGCATCTCAAAGCGCATGCAATGGCGAATAAAATGCACTATTAAACTTCTAGGCTAGGGCGAGCAGAGACCCGATTAGATCATTTTACATTATGGTTAATAAAAGAATTCAGCGAAATTCTATCACATTTGTTCAAATTACGTCGCTCCTATTACAGATAGCTTATTGGGCTTAGAGGCATCTCAAAGCGCATGAAATGACCAGTGAAATGCACTATTAAACTTCTAGGCTAGGGCAAACAGAGACCCGATTAGATCATTTTATATTACGGTTAATATAAGAATGCAGCGTGATTCTATCACATTTGTTCAATTTACGTCGCTCCTATTTCAGATAGCGTATTGGGCTAAGCGGCATCTCAAAGCGCATGAAATGGCGAGTAAAATGCACTATTGAACTCCTAGGGTAGGGCAAACAGAGACCCGATTAGATCATTTTATATTATGGTTAATTTTAGAATTCAGCAAGATTCTATCACATTTGTTGAATTTACGTCGCTCCTATTTCAGATAGCGTACTGGGCTAGGCGGCATCTTAAAGCGCGTGGAATGGCGAGTAAAATGCACTGTTAAACTTCAATGATAGGGCAGTCAGAGACCCGATTAGATCATTTTATATTTTGTTTAATATAAGATTTCAGGGAAATCCTATCACATTTGTTCTATTTACGTCGCTCCTATTTCAGTTAGCGTATTGGGCTAACCGGCATCTCAAAGCGCATGAAATGGCGAATAAAATGGACTATTAAACTTCTAGGGTAGGGTAAACAGAGACCCGATTAGGTCATTTTATATTACGGTTAATATAAGAATTCAGCGTAATTCTATCACATTTCTTCAAATTACGTCGCTCCTATTTCAGATAGCGTATTGGGCTAGGCGGCATCTTAAAGCGCGTGGAATGGCGAGTAGAATGCACTATTAACCTTTTATGATAGGGCGATCAGAGACCCGACTAAATCATTTTATATTTTGTTTAATATAAGATTTCAGGGAAATTCTATCACATTTGTTCAATTTACGTCGCTCCTATTTCAGATAGCGTATTCGGCTAGGCGGCATATTAAAGCGCGTGGAATGGCGAGTAAAATGCACTATTTAACTTCTATGATAGGGCAATCAGAGACCCGATTAGATCATTTTATATTATGGTTAATTTAAGAATTCAGCGAAATTCTATCACATTTGTTCAACTTACGTCGCTCCTATTTCAGATAGCGTATTGGGCTAGGCGGCATCTTAAAGCGCGTGGAATGGCGAGTAGAATTCACTATTAACCTTTTATGATAGGGCGATCAGAGTCCCGACTAAATCATTTTATATTTTGTTTAATATAAGATTTCAGGGAAATTCTATCACATTTGTTCAATTTACGTCGCTCCTATTTCAGATAGCGTATTCGGCTAAGCGGCATCTCAAAGCGCATGCAATGGCGAATAAAATGCACTATTAAACTTCTAGGCTAGGGCGAGCAGAGACCCGATTAGATCATTTTACATTATGGTTAATAAAAGAATTCAGCGAAATTCTATCACATTTGTTCAAATTACGTCGCTCCTATTACAGATAGCTTATTGGGCTTAGAGGCATCTCAAAGCGCATGAAATGACGAGTGAAATGCACTATTAAACTTCTAGGCTAGGGCAAACAGAGACCCGATTAGATCATTTTATATTACGGTTAATATAAGAATGCAGCGTGATTCTATCACATTTGTTCAATTTACGTCGCTCCTATTTCAGATAGCGTACTGGGCTAGGCGGCATCTTAAAGCGCGTGGAATGGCGAGTAAAATGCACTGTTAAACTTCAATGATAGGGCAGTCAGAGACCCGATTAGATCATTTTATATTTTGTTTAATATAAGATTTCAGGGAAATCCTATCACATTTGTTCTATTTACGTCGCTCCTATTTCAGTTAGCGTATTGGGCTAACCGGCATCTCAAAGCGCATGAAATGGCGAATAAAATGGACTATTAAACTTCTAGGGTAGGGCAAACAGAGACCCGATTAGGTCATTTTATATTACGGTTAATATAAGAATTCAGCGTAATTCTATCACATTTGTTCAATTTACGTCGCTCCTATTTCAGATAGCGTATTCGGCTAGGCGGCATATTAAAGCGCGTGGAATGGCGAGTAAAATGCACTATTTAACTTCTATGATAGGGCAATCAGAGACCCGATTAGATCATTTTATATTATGGTTAATTTAAGAATTCAGCGAAATTCTATCACATTTGTTCAATTTACGTCGCTCCTATTTCAGATAGCGTATTCGGCTAAGCGGCATCTCAAAACGCATGCAATGGCGAATAAAATGTACTATTAAATTTCTAGGCTAAGGCGAGCAGAGACCCGATTAGATCATTTTACATTATGGTTAATAAAAGAATTCAGCGAAATTCTATCACATTTGTTCAATTTACGTCGCTCCTATTTCAGATAGCGTATTGCGCTAAGCGGCATCTGAAAGCGCATGAAATGGCGAGTAAAATGCACTACTAAACTTCTATGATAGGGCAATCAGAGACCCGATTAGATAATTTTATATTATGGTTAATTTAAGAATTCAGCGAAATTCGATCACATTTGTTCAATTTACGTCGCTCCTATTTCAGATAGCGTACTGGGCTAAGCGGCATCTCAAAGCGCGTGGAATGGCGAGTAAAATGCACTATTTAACTTCTATGATAGGGCAATCAGAGACCCGATTAGATCATTTTATATTATGGTTAATTTAAGAATTCAGCGAAATTCTATCACATTTGTTCAATTTACGTCGCTCCTATTTCAGATAGCGTATTGGGCTAGGCGGCATCTTAAAGCGCGTGGAATGGCGAGTAGAATGCACTATTAACCTTTTATGATAGGGCGATCAGAGACCCGACTAAATCATTTTATATTTTGTTTAATATAAGATTTCAGGGAAATTCTATCACATTTGTTCAATTTACGTCGCTCCTATTTCAGATAGCGTATTCGGCTAAGCGGCATCTCAAAGCGCATGCAATGGCGAATAAAATGCACTATTAAACTTCTAGGCTAGGGCGAGCAGAGACCCGATTAGATCATTTTACATTATGGTTAATAAAAGAATTCAGCGAAATTCTATCACATTTGTTCAACTTACGTCGCTCCTATTACAGATAGCTTATTGGGCTTAGAGGCATCTCAAAGCGCATGAAATGACGAGTGAAATGCACTATTAAACTTCTAGGCTAGGGCAAACAGAGACCCGATTAGATCATTTTACATTATGGTTAATAAAAGAATTCAGCGAAATTCTATCACATTTGTTCAACTTACGTCGCTCCTATTTCAGATAGCGTATTGGGTTAAGCGGCATCTCAAAGCGCATGAAATGGCGAGTATAATGCACTGTTAAATTTCTAGGGTAGGGCAACCAGAGACCCGATTAGATAATTTTATATTATGGTTAATTTAAGAATTCTGCAAAATCCTATCACATTTCTTCAATATACGTCGTTCCTATTTCAGTTAGCGTACTGGGCTGGGCGGCATCTTAAAGCGCGTGGAATGGCGAGTAAAATGCACTGTTAAACTTCTAGGGTAGGGCAAACAGAGACCCGATTAGATCAGTTTATATTATGGTTAATTTAAGAATTCAGCAAAATTCTATCACATTTGTTCAATTTACGTCGTTCCTATTTCAGATAGCGTACTGGGCTAGGCGGCATCTTAAAGCGCGTGGAATGGCGAGTGAAATGCACTATTAAACTTCTATGATAGGGCAATCAGAGACCCGATTAGATCATTTTATATTTTGGTTAATACAAGGATTCAGCGAAATTCTATCACATTTGTTCAATTTACGTCGCTCCTATTTCATATAGCTAATTGGGCCATGCGGCATCTCAAAGCGCATGCAATTACGAGTGAAATGCACTCTTAAACTTCTAGGGTAGGGCGAACAGAGACCCGATTAGATCATTTTACATTAAGGGTAATATAAGAATTCAGCGAAATTCTATCACATCTGTTCAACTTACGTCGCTCCTATTTCAGATAGCGTATTGGGCTAGGCGGCATCTTAAAGCGCGTGGAATGGCGAGTAGAATGCACTATTAACCTTTTATGATAGGGCGATCAGAGTCCCGACTAAATCATTTTATATTTTGTTTAATATAAGATTTCAGGGAAATTCTATCACATTTGTTCAATTTACGTCGCTCCTATTTCAGATAGCGTATTCGGCTAAGCGGCATCTCAAAGCGCATGCAATGGCGAATAAAATGCACTATTAAACTTCTAGGCTAGGGCGAGCAGAGACCCGTTTAGATCATTTTACATTATGGTTAATAAAAGAATTCAGCGAAATTCTATCACATTTGTTCAACTTACGTCGCTCCTATTACAGATAGCTTATTGGGCTTAGAGGCATCTCAAAGCGCATGAAATGACGAGTGAAATGCACTATTAAACTTCTAGGCTAGGGCAAACAGAGACCCGATTAGATCATTTTACATTATGGTTAATAAAAGAATTCAGCGAAATTCTATCACATTTGTTCAACTTACGTCGCTCCTATTTCAGATAGCGTATTGGGTTAAGCGGCATCTCAAAGCGCATGAAATGGCGAGTATAATGCACTGTTAAATTTCTAGGGTAGGGCAACCAGAGACCCGATTAGATAATTTTATATTATGGTTAATTTAAGAATTCTGCAAAATCCTATCACATTTCTTCAATTTACGTCGTTCCTATTTCAGTTAGCGTACTGGGCTGGGCGGCATCTTAAAGCGCGTGGAATGGCGAGTAAAATGCACTGTTAAACTTCTAGGGTAGGGCAAACAGAGACCCGATTAGATCAGTTTATATTATGGTTAATTTAAGAATTCAGCAAAATTCTATCACATGTGTTCAATTTACGTCGTTCCTATTTCAGATAGCGTACTGGGCTAGGCGGCATCTTAAAGCGCGTGGAATGGCGAGTGAAATGCACTATTAAACTTCTATGATAGGGCAATCAGAGACCCGATTAGATCATTTTATATTTTGGTTAATACAAGGATTCAGCGAAATTCTATCACATTTGTTCAATTTACGTCGCTCCTATTTCATATAGCTAATTGGGCCATGCGGCATCTCAAAGCGCATGCAATTACGAGTGAAATGCACTCTTAAACTTCTAGGGTAGGGCGAACAGAGACCCGATTAGATCATTTTACATTAAGGGTAATATAAGAATTCAGCGAAATTCTATCACATCTGTTCAACTTACGTCGCTCCTATTTCAGATAGCGTATTGGGCTAGGCGGCATCTTAAAGCGCGTGGAATGGCGAGTAGAATGCACTATTAACCTTTTATGATAGGGCGATCAGAGTCCCGACTAAATCATTTTATATTTTGTTTAATATAAGATTTCAGGGAAATTCTATCACATTTGTTCAATTTACGTCGCTCCTATTTCAGATAGCGTATTCGGCTAAGCGGCATCTCAAAGCGCATGCAATGGCGAATAAAATGCACTATTAAACTTCTAGGCTAGGGCGAGCAGAGGCCCGATTAGATCATTTTACATTATGGTTAATAAAAGAATTCAGCGAAATTCTATCACATTTGTTCAAATTACGTCGCTCCTATTACAGATAGCTTATTGGGCTTAGAGGCATCTCAAAGCGCATGAAATGACGAGTGAAATGCACTATTAAACTTCTAGGCTAGGGCAAACAGAGACCCGATTAGATCATTTTATATTACGGTTAATATAAGAATGCAGCGTGATTCTATCACATTTGTTCAATTTACGTCGCTCCTATTTCAGATAGCGTATTGGGCTAAGCGGCATCTCAAAGCGCATGAAATGGCGAGTAAAATGCACTATTGAACTCCTAGGGTAGGGCAAACAGAGACCCGATTAGATCATTTTATATTATGGTTAATTTTAGAATTCAGCAAGATTCTATCACATTTGTTGAATTTACGTCGCTCCTATTTCAGATAGCGTACTGGGCTAGGCGGCAGCTTAAAGCGCGTGGAATGGCGAGTAAAATGCACTGTTAAACTTCAATGATAGGGCAGTCAGAGACCCGATTAGATCATTTTATATTTTGTTTAATATAAGATTTCAGGGAAATCCTATCACATTTGTTCTATTTACGTCGCTCCTATTTCAGTTAGCGTATTGGGCTAACCGGCATCTCAAAGCGCATGAAATGGCGAATAAAATGGACTATTAAACTTCTAGGGTAGGGCAAACAGAGACCCGATTAGGTCATTTTATATTACGGTTAATATAAGAATTCAGCGTAATTCTATCACATTTCTTCAAATTACGTCGCTCCTATTTCAGATAGCGTACTGGGCTAGGCGGCATATTAAAGCGCGTGGAATGGCGAGTAAAATGCACTATTTAACTTCTATGATAGGGCAATCAGAGACCCGATTAGATCATTTTATATTATGGTTAATTTAAGAATTCAGCGAAATTCTATCACATTTGTTCAATTTACGTCGCTCCTATTTCAGATAGCGTATTGGGCTAGTCGGCATCTTAAAGCGGGTGGAATGGCGAGTAGAATGCACTATTAACCTTTTATGATAGGGCGATCAGAGACCCGACTAGATCATTTTATATTTTGTTTAATATAAGATGTCAGGGAAATTCTATCACATTTGTTCAATTTACGTCGCTCCTATTTCAGATAGCGTATTCGGCTAAGCGGCATCTCAAAGCGCATGCAATGGCGAATAAAATGCACTATTAAATTTCTAGGCTAAGGCGAGCAGAGACCCGATTAGATCATTTTACATTATGGTTAATAAAAGAATTCAGCGAAATTCTATCACATTTGTTCAATTTACGTCGCTCCTATTTCAGATAGCGTATTGCGCTAAGCGGCATCTGAAAGCGCATGAAATGGCGAGTAAAATGCACTACTAAACTTCTATGATAGGGCAATCAGAGACCCGATTAGATAATTTTATATTATGGTTAATTTAAGAATTCAGCGAAATTCGATCACATTTGTTCAATTTACGTCGCTCCTATTTCAGATAGCGTACTGGGCTAAGCGGCATCTCAAAGCGCGTGGAATGGCGAGTAAAATGCACTATTTAACTTCTATGATAGGGCAATCAGAGACCCGATTAGATCATTTTATATTATGGTTAATTTAAGAATTCAGCGAAATTCTATCACATTTGTTCAACTTACGTCGCTCCTATTTCAGATAGCGTATTGGGCTAGGCGGCATCTTAAAGCGCGTGGAATGGCGAGTAGAATGCACTATTAACCTTTTATGATAGGGCGATCAGAGACCCGACTAAATCATTTTATATTTTGTTTAATATAAGATTTCAGGGAAATTCTATCACATTTGTTCAATTTACGTCGCTCCTATTTCAGATAGCGTATTCGGCTAGGCGGCATATTAAAGCGCGTGGAATGGCGAGTAAAATGCACTATTTAACTTCTATGATAGGGCAATCAGAGACCCGATTAGATCATTTTATATTATGGTTAATTTAAGAATTCAGCGAAATTCTATCACATTTGTTCAACTTACGTCGCTCCTATTTCAGATAGCGTATTGGGCTAGGCGGCATCTTAAAGCGCGTGGAATGGCGAGTAGAATTCACTATTAACCTTTTATGATAGGGCGATCAGAGTCCCGACTAAATCATTTTATATTTTGTTTAATATAAGATTTCAGGGAAATTCTATCACATTTGTTCAATTTACGTCGCTCCTATTTCAGATAGCGTATTCGGCTAAGCGGCATCTCAAAGCGCATGCAATGGCGAATAAAATGCACTATTAAACTTCTAGGCTAGGGCGAGCAGAGACCCGATTAGATCATTTTACATTATGGTTAATAAAAGAATTCAGCGAAATTCTATCACATTTGTTCAAATTACGTCGCTCCTATTACAGATAGCTTATTGGGCTTAGAGGCATCTCAAAGCGCATGAAATGACGAGTGAAATGCACTATTAAACTTCTAGGCTAGGGCAAACAGAGACCCGATTAGATCATTTTATATTACGGTTAATATAAGAATGCAGCGTGATTCTATCACATTTGTTCAATTTACGTCGCTCCTATTTCAGATAGCGTATTGGGCTAAGCGGCATCTCAAAGCGCATGAAATGGCGAGTAAAATGCACTATTGAACTCCTAGGGTAGGGCAAACAGAGACCCGATTAGATCATTTTATATTATGGTTAATTTAAGAATTCAGCAAGATTCTATCACATTTGTTGAATTTACGTCGCTCCTATTTCAGATAGCGTACTGGGCTAGGCGGCATCTTAAAGCGCGTGGAATGGCGAGTAAAATGCACTGTTAAACTTCAATGATAGGGCAGTCAGAGACCCGATTAGATCATTTTATATTTTGTTTAATATAAGATTTCAGGGAAATCCTATCACATTTGTTCTATTTACGTCGCTCCTATTTCAGTTAGCGTATTGGGCTAACCGGCATCTCAAAGCGCATGAAATGGCGAAAAAATGGACTATTAAACTTCTAGGGTAGGGCAAACAGAGACCCGATTAGGTCATTTTATATTACGGTTAATATAAGAATTCAGCGTAATTCTATCACATTTGTTCAATTTACGTCGCTCCTATTTCAGATAGCGTATTCGGCTAGGCGGCATATTAAAGCGCGTGGAATGGCGAGTAAAATGCACTATTTAACTTCTATGATAGGGCAATCAGAGACCCGATTAGATCATTTTATATTATGGTTAATTTAAGAATTCAGCGAAATTCTATCACATTTGTTCAATTTACGTCGCTCCTATTTCAGATAGCGTATTGGGCTAGTCGGCATCTTAAAGCGGGTGGAATGGCGAGTAGAATGCACTATTAACCTTTTATGATAGGGCGATCAGAGACCCGACTAGATCATTTTATATTTTGTTTAATATAAGATGTCAGGGAAATTCTATCACATTTGTTCAATTTACGTCGCTCCTATTTCAGATAGCGTACTCGGCTAAGCGGCATCTCAAAACGCATGCAATGGCGAATAAAATGTACTATTAAATTTCTAGGCTAAGGCGAGCAGAGACCCGATTAGATCATTTTACATTATGGTTAATAAAAGAATTCAGCGAAATTCTATCACATTTGTTCAATTTACGTCGCTCCTATTTCAGATAGCGTATTGCGCTAAGCGGCATCTGAAAGCGCATGAAATGGCGAGTAAAATGCACTACTAAACTTCTATGATAGGGCAATCAGAGACCCGATTAGATAATTTTATATTATGGTTAATTTAAGAATTCAGCGAAATTCGATCACATTTGTTCAATTTACGTCGCTCCTATTTCAGATAGCGTACTGGGCTAAGCGGCATCTCAAAGCGCGTGGAATGGCGAGTAAAATGCACTATTTAACTTCTGTGATAGGGCAATCAGAGACCCGATTAGATCATTTTATATTATGGTTAATTTAAGAATTCAGCGAAATTCTATCACATTTGTTCAATTTACGTCGCTCCTATTTCAGATAGCGTATTGGGCTAGGCGGCATCTTAAAGCGCGTGGAATGGCGAGTAGAATGCACTATTAACCTTTTATGATAGGGCGATCAGAGACCCGACTAAATCATTTTATATTTTGTTTAATATAAGATTTCAGGGAAATTCTATCACATTTGTTCAATTTACGTCGCTCCTATTTCAGATAGCGTATTCGGCTAAGCGGCATCTCAAAGCGCATGCAATGGCGAATAAAATGCACTATTAAACTTCTAGGCTAGGGCGAGCAGAGACCCGATTAGATCATTTTACATTATGGTTAATAAAAGAATTCAGCGAAATTCTATCACATTTGTTCAACTTACGTCGCTCCTATTACAGATAGCTTATTGGGCTTAGAGGCATCTCAAAGCGCATGAAATGACGAGTGAAATGCACTATTAAACTTCTAGGCTAGGGCAAACAGAGACCCGATTAGATCATTTTACATTATGGTTAATAAAAGAATTAAGCGAAATTCTATCACATTTGTTCAACTTACGTCGCTCCTATTTCAGATAGCGTATTGGGTTAAGCGGCATCTCAAAGCGCATGAAATGGCGAGTATAATGCACTGTTAAATTTCTAGGGTAGGGCAACCAGAGACCCGATTAGATAATTTTATATTATGGTTAATTTAAGAATTCTGCAAAATCCTATCACATTTCTTCAATTTACGTCGTTCCTATTTCAGTTAGCGTACTGGGCTGGGCGGCATCTTAAAGCGCGTGGAATGGCGAGTAAAATGCACTGTTAAACTTCTAGGGTAGGGCAAACAGAGACCCGATTAGATCAGTTTATATTATGGTTAATTTAAGAATTCAGCAAAATTCTATCACATTTGTTCAATTTACGTCGTTCCTATTTCAGATAGCGTACTGGGCTAGGCGGCATCTTAAAGCGCGTGGAATGGCGAGTGAAATGCACTATTAAACTTCTATGATAAGGCAATCAGAGACCCGATTAGAACATTTTATATTTTGGTTAATACAAGAATTCAGCGAAATTCTATCACATTTGTTCAATTTACGTCGCTCCTATTTCAGATAGCTAATTGGGCTATGCGGCATCTCAAAGCGCAAGCAATTACGAGTGAAATGCACTATTAAACTTCTAGGGTAGGGCGAACAGCGACCCGATTAGATCATTTTACATTAAGGTTAATATAAGAATTCAGGGAAATTCTATCACATTTTTCAATTTACGTGACTCCTATTTCAGATAGCGTATTGTGCTATGCGGCTTCTCAAAGTGCATGAAATGGCGAGTAAAATGCACTATTAAACTTCTAGGGTAGCGCAAACAGAGACCCGATTATATCATTTTATAATATGGTTAATTTAAGAATTCAGAAAATTCTATCACATTTGTTCAATTTACGTCGTTCCTATTTCAGATAGCGTATTGGGCTAAGCGGCATCTCAAAGCGCATGGAATGACGAGTGAAAGGCACTATTAAACTTCTAGGGTAGGGTGAACAGAGAACCGATTAGATCATTTTACATTAAGGTTAATATAAGAATTCAGGGAAATTCTATCACATTTGTTCAGTTTACGTCGTTCCTATTTCAGATAGCGTATTGGGCTAAGCGGCATCTCAAAGCGCATGAAATGGCGAGTAAAATGCACGATTAAACTTCTAGGCTAGGGCGAACAGAGACCCGATTAGATCATTTTACATTTTGTTTAATATAAGATTTCAGGGAAATTCTATCACATTTGTTCAATTTACGTCGCTCCTATTTCAGATAGCTTATTGGGCAAAGCGGCATCTCAAAGCGCATGAAATGATGAGTGAAATGAACTGTTAAACTTCTATGATAGGGCAATCAGAGACCCGACTAGATCATTTTATATTATGGTTAATTTAAGAATTCAGCGAAACTCTATCACATTTGTTCAACTTACGTCGCTCCTATTTCAGATAGCGTATTGGGCTAAGCGGCATCTCAAAGCGCATGAAATGGCGAGAAAAATGCACTGTTAAATTTCTAGGGTAGGGCAACCAGAGACCCGATTAGATCATTTTATATTATGGTTAATTTAAGAATTCTGCAAAATCCTATCACATTTGTTCAATTTACGTCGTTCCTAATTCAGATAGCGTACTGGGCTAGGCGGCATCTTAAAGCGCGTGGAATGGCGAGTGAAATGCACTATTAAACTTCTATGATAGGGCAATCAGAGACCCGATTAGATCATTTTATATTTTGGTTAATACAAGAATTCAGCGAAATTCTATCACATTTGTTCAATTTACGTCGCTCCTATTTCATATAGCTAATTGGGCTATGCGGCATCTCAAAGCGCATGCAATTACGAGTGAAATGCACTATTAAACTTCTAGGGTAGGGCGAACAGAGACCCGATTAGATCATTTTACATTAATGTTAATATAAGAATTCAGGGAAATTCTATCACATTCGTTCAATTTAGGTCGCTCCTATTTCAGATAGCGTACTGGGCTAGGCGGCATCTTAAAGCGCGTGGAATGCCGAGTAAAATCCACTATTAAACTTCTAGGCTAGGGCGAACAGAGACCAGATTAGATCATTTTACATTCTGGTTAATAAAATAATTCAGCGAAATTCTATCACATTTGTTCAACTTTCGTCGCTCCTATTTCAGATAGCGTCTTGTGCTAAGCGGCATCTCAAAGCGCATGAAATGACGAGTAGAATGCACTATTAATCTTCTATGATAGGGCAATCAGAGACCCGATTAGATCGTTTTATATTTTGTTTAATATAAGATTTCAGAGAAATTCTATCACATTTGTTCAATTTACGTCGCTCCTAATTCAGATAGCGTATTGGGCAAAGCGGCATCTCAAAGCGCATGAAATGACGAGTAAAATGCACTATTAAACTTCTAGGGTAGGGCAAACAGAGACCCGATTAGATCATTTTATGTTATGGTTAATTTAAGAATTCAGCAAAATTCTATCACATTTGTTCAATTTACGTCGCTCCTATTTCAGATAGCGTACTGGGCTAGGCGGCAACTTAAAGCGCGTGGAATGGCGAGTAAAATGCACTATTAAACTTCTGACTGATAGGGCAGTCTGAGACCCGATTAGATCATTTTATATTTTGTTTAATATAAGATTTCAGGGAAATCCTATCACATTTGTTCTATTTACGTCGCTCCTATTTCAGTTAGCGTATTGGGCTAACCGGCATCTCAAAGCGCATGAAATGGCGAATCAAATTGACTATTAAACTTCTGGGGTAGGGCAAAGAGAGACCCGATTAGATCATTTTATATTACGGTTAATATAAGAATTCAGCGTAATTCTATCACATTTCTTCAAATTACGTCGCTCCTATTTCAGATAGCGTACTGGGCTGGCCGGCATCTTAAAGCGCGTCGAAAAGCGAGTAAAATGCACTAGTAAACTTCTATGATAGGGCAATCAGTGATCCGATTAGATCATTTTATATTATAGTTAATTTAAGAATTCAGCGAAATTCTATCACATTTGTTCAATTTACGTCGCTCCTACTTCAGATAGCGTATTGGGCTAAGCGGCATCTCAAAGCGCATGAAATGGCGAGTGAAATGCACCATTAGACTTCTATGGTACGGCGAACAGAGACCCGATTAGATCATTTTACATTAAGGTTAATATAAGGATTCACGGAAATTCTATCACATTTGTTCAATTTACGTCGCTCCTATTTCAGATAGCGTATTGGGCTATGCGGCATCTCAAAGCGCATGAAATGGCGAGTAAAATGCACTATTAAACTTCTATGGTAGGGCGAACAGAGACCCGATTAGATCATTTTACATTAAGGTTAATATAAGGATTCACGGAAATTCTATCACATTTGTTCAATTTACGTCGCTCCTATTTCAGACAGCGTATTGGGCTATGCGGCATCTCAAAGCGCATGAAATGGCGAGTAAAATGCACTATTATTCTTCTAGGGTAGGGCAAACAGAGACCCGATGAGATCATTTTATATTATGGTTAATTTAAGAATTCAGCGAAATTCTATCACATTTGTTCAATTTACGTCGCTCCTATTTCAGATAGCGTATTGGGCTATGCGGCCTCTCAAAGCGCGTGGAATGGCGATTAAAATGCACTATTAAACTTCTATGATAGGGCAATCAGAGTCCCGATTAGATCATTTTATATTACGGTTAATATAAGAATTCAGCGTAATTCTATCACATTTGTTCATCTCACGTCGCTCCTATTTCAGATAGCGTACTGGGCTAGGCGGCATCTTAAAGCGCGTGGAAGGGCGAGTAAAATGCACTACTAAACTTCTATGATAGAGCAATCAGAGACCCGATTAGATCATTTTATATTTTGTTTAATATAAGATTTCAGGGAAATTCTATCACATTTGTTCAATTTACGTCGCTCCTATTTCAGATAGCGTATTGGGCTAAGCGGCATCACAAAGCGCATGAAATGGCGAACAAAATGCACTATTAAACTTCTAGGGTAGGGCGAACAGAGACCCGATTAGATCATTTTACATTAAGGTTAATATAAGAATTCAGGGAAATTCTCACATTTGTTCAATTTACGTCGCTCCTATTTCAGATAGCGTATTGGGCTACGCGGCATCTTAAAGCGTGTGGAATGGCGAGTAAAATCCACTATTAACCTTCTATGATAGGGCAATCAGAGACCAGACTAGATCATTTTATACTTTGGTTAATATAAGAATTCAGCGAAATTCTATCACATTTGTTCAATTTACGTCGCTCCTATTTCAGATAGCGTGTCGGGCTAAGCGCCATCTCAAAGCGCATGAAATGGCGAGTAAAATGCACTATTAAACTTCTAGGGTAGGGCAAACAGGGACCCGATTAGATCATTTTATATTATGGTTAATTTAAGAATTCAGCAAAATTCTATCACATTTGTTCAACTTACGTCGCTCCTATTTCAGATAGCGTATTGGGCTAAGCGGCATCTCAAAGCGCATGAATTGACGAGTGAAATGCACTATTAATCTTCAAGGGTAGGGCGAACAGAGGCCCGATTAGAACACTTTACATTAAGGTTAATATAAGAATTCAGCGAAATTCTCTCACATTTGTTCAATTTACGTCGCTCCATTTTCAGATAGCTTATTGGGCAAAGCGGCATCTCAAAGAGCAAGAAATGGCGATTAAAATGCACTATTAAACTTCTAGGGTAGGGCGAACAGAGACCCGATTAGATCATTTTACATTAAGGTTAATATAAGAATTCAGGGAAATTCTATCACATTTGTTCAATTTACGTCGCTCCTATTTCAGATAGCGTATTGGGCTACGCGGCATCTCAAAGCGCATGAAATGGCGAATAAAATGCACTATTAAACTTCTAGGCTAGTGCGAACAGAGATCCGATTAGATCATTTTACATTCTGGTTAATAAAATAATTCAGCGAAATTCTATCACATTTGTTCAACTTTCGTTGCTCCTATTTCAGATAGCGTATTCGGTTAAGCGGCATCTCAAAGCGCATGAAATGGCGAGTAAAATGCACTATTAAACTTCTAGGGTAGGGCAAACAGAGACCCGATTAGATCATTTTATATTATGGTTAATTTAAGAATTCAGCAAAATTCTATCACATTGTTCAGTTTACGTCGCTCCTATTTCGGATAGCGTATTGGGCTGTGCGGCATCTTAAAGCGCTCGGAATGGCGAGTAAAATGCACTATTAAACTACTATGCTAGGGTAATCAGAGACCCGATTAGATCATTTTATATTTTGGTTAATACAAGAATTCAGTGAAATTCTATCACATTTGTTCAATTTACGTCGCTCCTATTTCAGATAGCGTGTTGGGCAAAGCGGCATCTCAAAGCGTATGAAATGGCGAATAAAATGCACTATTAAAGTTCTAGGCTCGGGAGAACAGAGACCAGATTAGATCATTTTACATTAAGGTTAATATAAGTATTCAGCGAGATTCTATCACACTTGTTCAATTTACGTCGCTTCTATTTCAGACAGCGTACTGGGCTAGGCGGCATCTTAAAGCGCGTGGAATGGCGAGTAAAATGCACTATTAACCTTCTATGATAGGGCAATCAGAGACCAGATTAGATCATTTTATACTTTGGTTAATATAAGAATTCAGCGTAATTCTATCACATTTGTTCAACTTACGTCGCCCCTATTTCAGATAGCCTACTGGGCTAGGCGGCATCTTAAAGCGCGTGGAAGGGCGAGTAAAATGCACTACTAAACTTCTATGATAGAGCAATCAGAGACCCGATTAGATCATTTTATATTTTGTTTAATATAAGATTTCAGGGAAATTCTATCACATTTGTTCAATTTACGTCGCTCCTATTTCAGATAGCTTATTGGGCTTAGCGGCATCTCAAAGCGCATGAAGTGACGAGTGAAATGCACTATTAAACTTCTAGGGTAGGGCGAACAGAGACCCGATTAGATCATTTTACATTAAGGTTAATATAAGAATTCAGGGAAATTCTATCACATTCGTTCAATTTAGGTCGCTCCTATTTCAGATAGCGTACTGGGCTAGGCGGCATCTTAAAGAGCGTGGAATGCCGAGTAAAATGCACTATTAAACTTCTAGGCTAGTGCGAACAGAGACCCGATTAGATCATTTTACATTCTGGTTAATAAAATAATTCAGCGAAATTCTATCACATTTGTTCAA
>CAKAJE020001142.1:0-152109 GCA_916610135.2 Macropis europaea | reverse complement strand
ATTTTGGTTAATATCAGAATTCAGCGAAATTCTATCACATTTGTTCAATTTACGTCGCTCCTATTACAGATAGCTTATTGGGCCTCAGCGGCATCTCGAAGCGCATGAAATGACGAGTGAAATGCACTATTAAACTTCTAGGCTAGGGCGAACAGAGACCCGAGCAGATCATTTTACATTATGGTTACTAAAGAATTCAGCGAAATTCTATCACATTTGTTCAACTTACGTCGCTCCTATTTCAGATAGCGTATTGGGCTAAGCGGCATCTCAAAGCGCATGAAATGGCGAGTGAAATTCACCATTAGACTTCTATGGTAGGGCGAACAGAGACCCGATTAAATCATTTTATATTTTGGTTAATATAAGAATTCAGTGAAATTCTATCACATTCGTTCAATTTAAGTCGCTCCTATTTCAATTAGCGTACTGGGCTCAGCGGCATCTCAAAGCGCATGAAATGGCGAGCTAAATGCACTATTCAACTTCTATGCTAGGGCAATCAGAGACCCGATTGGATCATTTTATATTTTGGTTAATATAAGAATTCAGTGAAATTCTATCACATTTGTTCAATTTACGGTCGTTCCTATTTCAGATAGCGTATTGGGCAAAGCGGCATGTAAAAGCGCATGAAATGGCGAGTATAATGCACTATTATACTTCTAGGATAAGGCAAACAGAGACCCGATTAGATCATTTTATATTACGGTTAATATAAGAATCAGCGTAATTCTATCACATTTGTTCAACTTACGTCGTTCCTATTTCAGATAGCGTACTGGGCTAGGCGGCATCTTAAAGCGCGTGGAATGGCGAGTAAAATGCACTATTAAACTTCTATGATAGGGCAATCAGAGACCCGATTAGATCATTTTATATATTGGTTAATATAAGAATTCAACGAAATTCTATCACATTTGTAAAATTTACGTCGCTCCTATTACAGATAGCTTATTGGGCTTAGCGGCATCTCAAAGCGCATGAAATGACGAGTGAAATGCACTATTAAACTTCTAGGGGTAGGGCAAACAGAGACCCGATTAGATCATTTTATATTATGGTTAATTTAAGAATTCAGCGAAATTCTATCACATTTGCTCAATTTACGTCGCTCCTATTTCAGATAGCGTACTGGGCTAGGCGGCATCTAAAAGCGCATGAAATGGCGAGTATAATGCACTATTAAACTTCTATGATAGGGCAATCAGAGACCCGATTAGATCATTTTATATATTGGTTAATATAAGAATTCAACGAAATTCTATCACATTTGTAAAATTTACGTCGCTCCTATTACAGATAGCTTATTGGGCTTAGCGGCATCTCAAAGCGCATGAAATGACGAGTAAAATGCACTATTAAACTTCTAGGGTAGGGCAAACAGAGACCCGATTAGATCATTTTATATTATGGGTAATTTAAGAATTCAGCGAAATTCTATCACATTTGCTCAATTTACGTCGCTCCTATTTCAGATAGCGTACTGGGCTAGGCGGCATCTTAAAGCGCGTGGAATGGCGAGTAAAACGCACTATTAAACTTCTAGGATAAGGCAAACAGAGACCCGATTAGATCATTTTATATTACGGTTAATATAAGAATTCAGCAAAATTCTATCACATTTGTTCAATTTACGTCGCTCCTACTTCAGATAGCGTACTGGGCTAGGCGGCATCTTAAAGCGGGTTGAATGGCGAGTAGAATGCACTATTAAAATTCTATGATAGGGCAATCAGAGTCCCGATTCGATCATTTTATATTTTGGTTAATATAAGAATTCAGCGAAATTCTATCACATTTGTTCAATTTACGTCGCTCCTATTACAGATAGCTTATTGGGCTCAGCGGCATCTCGAAGCGCATGAAATGACGAGTGAAATGCACTATTAAACTTCTAGGCAAGGGCGAACAGAGACCCGATTAGATCATTTTATATTATGGTTAATTTAAGAATGCAGCGAAATTCTATCACATTTGCTCAATTTACGTCGCTCCTATTTCAGATAGCGTACTGGGCTAGGCGGCATCTTAAAGCGCGTGGAATGGCGAGTAAAACGCACTATTAAACTTCTAGGATAAGGCAAACAGAGACCCGATTAGATCATTTTATATTATGGTTAATATAAGAATTCAGCAAAATTCTATCACATTTGTTCAATTTACGTCGCTCCTACTTCAGACAGCGTACTGGGCTAGGCGGCATCTTAAAGCGGGTTGAATGGCGAGTAGAATGCACTATTAAAATTCTATGATAGGGCAATCAGAGTCCCGATTCGATCATTTATATTTTTGGTTAATATCAGAATTCAGCGAAATTCTATCACATTTGTTCAATTTACGTCGCTCCTATTACAGATAGCTTATTGGGCTCAGCGGCATCTCGAAGCGCATGAAATGACGAGTGAAATGCACTATTAAACTTCTAGGCTAGGGCGAACAGAGACCCGAGCAGATCATTTTACATTATGGTTACTAAAGAATTCAGCGAAATTCTATCACATTTGTTCAACTTACGTCGCTCCTATTTCAGATAGAGTATTGGGCTAAGCGGCATCTCAAAGCGCATGAAATGGCGAGTGAAATTCACCATTAGACTTCTATGGTAGGGCGAACAGAGACCCGATTAAATCATTTTATATTTTGGTTAATATAAGAATTCAGTGAAATTCTATCACATTTGTTCAATTTAAGTCGCTCCTATTTCAATTAGCGTACTGGGCTCAGCGGCATCTCAAAGCGCATGAAATGGCGAGCTAAATGCACTATTCAACTTCTATGCTAGGGCAATCAGAGACCCGATTAGATCATTTTATATTTTGGTTAATATAAGAATTCAGTGAAATTCTATCACATTTGTTCAATTTACGTCGATCCTATTTCAGATAGCGTATTGGGCAAAGCGGCATGTAAAAGCGCATGAAATGGCGAGTATAATGCACTATTATACTTCTAGGATAAGGCAAACAGAGACCCGATTAGATCATTTTATATTACGGTTAATATAAGAATTCAGCGTAATTCTATCACATTTGTTCAACTTACGTCGTTCCTATTTCAGATAGCGTACTGGGCTAGGCGGCATCTTAAAGCGCGTGGAATGGCGAGTAAAATACACTATTAAACTTCTATGATAGGGCAATCAGAGACCCGATTAGATCATTTTATATATTGGTTAATATAAGAATTCAACGAAATTCTATCACATTTGTAAAATTTACGTCGCTCCTATTACAGATAGCTTATTGGGCTTAGCGGCATCTCAAAGCGCATGAAATGACGAGTGAAATGCACTATTAAACTTCTAGGGTAGGG
Organism: Macropis europaea; assembly: GCA_916610135.2. Lineage (NCBI taxonomy): Eukaryota > Metazoa > Arthropoda > Insecta > Hymenoptera > Melittidae > Macropis > Macropis europaea. The sequence goes on along the minus strand of CAKAJE020001142.1, from coordinate 148,794 downwards.
CAAACAGAGACCCGATTAGATCATTTTATATTATGGTTAATTTAAGAATTCAGCGAAATTCTATCACATTTGCTCAATTTACGTCGCTCCTATTTCAGATAGCGTACTGGGCTAGGCGGCATCTTAAGCGCGTGGAATGGCGGGTAGAATGCACTATTAAAATTCTATGATAGGGCAATCAGAGTCCCGATTCGATCATTTTATATTTTGGTTAATATAAGAATTCAGCGAAATTCTATCACATTTGTTCAATTTACGTCGCTCCTATTACAGATAGCTTATTGGGCTCAGCGGCATCTCGAAGCGCATGAAATGACGAGTGAAATGCACTATTAAACTTCTAGGCAAGGGCGAACAGAGACCCGATTAGATCATTTTATATTATGGTTAATTTAAGAATGCAGCGAAATTCTATCACATTTGCTCAATTTACGTCGCTCCTATTTCAGATAGCGTACTGGGCTAGGCGGCATCTTAAAGCGCGTGGAATGGCGAGTAAAACGCACTATTAAACTTCTAGGATAAGGCAAACAGAGACCCGATTACATTATTTTATATTATGGTTAATATAAGAATTCAGCAAAATTCTATCACATTTGTTCAATTTACGTCGCTCCTACTTCAGACAGCGTACTGGGCTAGGCGGCATCTTAAAGCGGGTTGAATGGCGAGTAGAATGCACTATTAAAATTCTATGATAGGGCAATCAGAGTCCCGATTCGAACATTTTATATTTTGGTTAATATCAGAATTCAGCGAAATTCTATCACATTTGTTCAATTTACGTCGCTCCTATTACAGATAGCTTATTGGGCTCAGCGGCATCTCGAAGCGCATGAAATGACGAGTGAAATGCACTATTAAACTTCTAGGCTAGGGCGAACAGAGACCCGAGCAGATCATTTTACATTATGGGATACTAAAGAATTCAGCGAAATTCTATCACATTTGTTCAACTTACGTCGCTCCTATTTCAGATAGCGTATTGGGCTAAGCGGCATCTCAAAGCGCATGAAATGGCGAGTGAAATTCACCATTAGACTTCTATGGTAGGGCGAACAGAGACCCGATTAAATCATTTTATATTTTGGTTAATATAAGAATTCAGTGAAATTCTATCACATTCGTTCAATTTAAGTCCGCTCCTATTTCAATTAGCGTACTGGGCTCAGCGGCATCTCAAAGCGCATGAAATGGCGAGCTAAATGCACTATTCAACTTCTATGCTAGGGCAATCAGAGACCCGATTGGATCATTTTATATTTTGGTTAATATAAGAATTCAGTGAAATTCTATCACATTTGTTCAATTTACGTCGTTCCTATTTCAGATACCGTATTGGGCAAAGCGGCATGTAAAAGCGCATGAAATGGCGAGTATAATGCACTATTATACTTCTAGGATAAGGCAAACAGAGACCCGATTAGATCATTTTATATTACGGTTAATATAAGAATTCAGCGTAATTCTATCACATTTGTTCAACTTACGTCGTTCCTATTTCAGATAGCGTACTGGGCTAGGCGGCATCTTAAAGCGCGTGGAATGGCGAGTAAAATGCACTATTAAACTTCTATGATAGGGCAATCAGAGACCCGATTAGATCATTTTATATATTGGTTAATATAAGAATTCAACGAAATTCTATCACATTTGTAAAATTTACGTCGCTCCTATTACAGATAGCTTATTGGGCTTAGCGGCATCTCAAAGCGCATGAAATGACGAGTGAAATGCACTATTAACTTCTAGGGTAGGGCAAACAGAGACCCGATTAGATCATTTTATATTATGGTTAATTTAAGAATTCAGCGAAATTCTATCACATTTGCTCAATTTACGTCGCTCCTATTTCAGATAGCGTACTGGGCTAGGCGCATCTAAAAGCGCATGAAATGGCGAGTATAATGCACTATTAAACTTCTATGATAGGGCAATCAGAGACCCGATTAGATCATTTTATATATTGGTTAATATAAGAATTCAACGAAATTCTATCACATTTGTAAAATTTACGTCGCTCCTATTACAGATAGCTTATTGGGCTTAGCGGCATCTCAAAGCGCATGAAATGACGAGTGAAATGCACTATTAAACTTCTAGGCTAGGGCGAACAGAGACCCGATTAGATCATTTTATATTATGGTTAATTTAAGAATTCAGCGAAATTCTATCACATTTGCTCAATTTACGGCGCTCCTATTTCAGATAGCGTACTGGCTAGCGGCATCTTAAAGCGCGTGGAATGGCGAGTAAAACGCACTATTAAACTTCTAGGATAAGGCAAACAGAGACCCGATTAGATCATTTTATATTACGGTTAATATAAGAATTCAGCAAAATTCTATCACATTTGTTCAATTTACGTCGCTCCTACTTCAGATAGCGTACTGGCTAGGCGGCATCTTAAAGCGGGTTGAATGGCGAGTAGAATGCACTATTAAAATTCTATGATAGGGCAATCAGAGTCCCGATTCGATCATTTTATATTTTGGTTAATATAAGAATTCAGCGAAATTCTATCACATTTGTTCAATTTACGTCGCTCCTATTACAGATAGCTTATTGGGCTCAGCGGCATCTCGAAGCGCATGAAATGACGAGTGAAATGCACTATTAAACTTCTAGGCTAGGGCGAACAGAGACCCGAGCAGATCATTTTACATTATGGTTAATAAAAGAATTCAGCGAAATTCTATCACATTTGTTCAACTTACGTCGCTCCTATTTCAGATAGCGTATTGGGCTAAGCGTTATCTCAAAGCGCATGAAATGGCGAGTGAAATTCACCATTAGACTTCTATGGTAGGGCGAACAGAGACCCGATTAAATCATTTTATATTTTGGTTAATATAAGAATTCAGTGAAATTCTATCACATTTGTTCAATTTAAGTCGCTCCTATTTCAATTAGCGTACTGGGCTCAGCGGCATCTCAAAGCGCATGAAATGGCGAGCTAAATGCACTATTAAACTTCTAGGGTAGGGCAAACAGAGACCCGACTAGATCATTTTATATTTTGCTTAATATAAGAATTCAGCGAAATTCTATCACATTTGTTCAATTTACGTCGCTCATATTTCAGATAGCGAACTGGGCTATGCGGCATCTTAAAGCGCGCGGAATGGCGAGTAAAATGCACTATTAAGCTTCTATGCTAGGGCAATCAGAGACCCGATTAGATCATTTTATATTTTGGTTAATATAAGAATTCAGTGAAATTCTATCACATTTGTTCAATTTACGTCGTTCCTATTTCAGATAGCGTATTGGGCAAAGCGGCATCTAAAAGCGCATGAAATGGCGAGTATAATGCACTATTATACTTCTAGATAAGGCAAACAGAGACCCGATTAGATCATTTTATATTACGGTTAATATAAGAATTCAGCGTAATTCTATCACATTTGTTCAACTTACGTCGTTCCTATTTCAGATAGCGTACTGGGCTAGGCGGCATCTTAAAGCGCGTGGAATGGCGAGTAAAATGCACTATTAAACTTCTATGATAGGGCAATCAGAGACCCGATTAGATCATTTTATATATTGGTTAATATAAGATTCAACGAAATTCTATCACATTTGTAAAATTTACGTCGCTCCTATTACAGATAGCTTATTGGGCTTAGCGGCATCTCAAAGCGCATGAAATGACGAGTGAAATGCACTATTAAACTTCTAGGGTACGGCAAACAGAGACCCGATTAGATCATTTTATATTATGGTTAATTTAAGAATTCAGCGAAATTCTATCACATTTGCTCAATTTACGTCGCTCCTATTTCAGATAGCGTACTGGGCTAGGCGGCATCTTAAACCGCGTGGAATGGCGAGTAAAATGCACTATTAAAATTCTATGATAGGGCAATCAGAGACCCGATTAGATCATTTTATATTATGGTTAATTTAAGAATTCAGCAAAATTCTATCACATTTGTTCAATTTACGTCGCTCCTACTTCAGATAGCGTACTGGGCTAGGCGGCATCTTAAAGCGGGTTGAATGGCGAGTAGAATGCACTATTAAAATTCTATGATAGGGCAATCAGAGTCCCGATTCGATCATTTTATATTTTGGTTAATATAAGAATTCAGCGAAATTCTATCACATTTGTTCAATTTACGTCGCTCCTATTTCAGACAGCTTATTGGGCTTAGCGGCATCTCAAAGCGCATGAATGGCGAACAAAATGCACTATCAAACTTCTAGGCTAGGGCGAACAGAGACCAGATTAGATCATTTTATATTTTGGTTAATATAAGAATTCTGCGAAATTCTATCACATTTGTTCAACTTACGTCGCTCCTACTTCAGATAGCGTGCTGGGCTAGGCGGCATCTTAAAGAGCGTGGAATGGCGAGTAAAATGCACTATTAAACTTCTATGATAGGGCAATCAGAGACCCGATTAGATCATTTTATATTTTGGTTAATATAAGATTTCAGCGAAATTCTATCACATTTGTTCAATTTACGTCGCTCCTATTACAGATACCTTATTGTGCTTAGCGGCATCTCAAAGCGCATGAAGTGACGAGTGAAATGCACTATTAAACTTCTAGGGTAGTGCAAACAGAGACCCGATTAGATCATTTTACATTATGGTTAATGTAAGAATTCAGCGTAATTCTATCACATTTGTTCAATTTACGTCGCTCCTATTTCAGATATCGTATTGGGCTAAGCGGCATCTCAAAGCGCATGAAATGACGAGTGAAATGCACTATTAAAGTTCTAGGGTAGGGCGAACAGAGAACCGATTAGATTATTTTACATTAAGGTTAATACAAGTATTCAGCGAGATTCTATCACATTTGTCCAATTTACGTCGCTCCTATTTCAGACAGCGTACTGGGCTAGGCGGCATCTTAAAGCGTGTGGAATGGCGAGTAAAAGGCACCACTAAACTTCTGTGATAGGGCAATCAGAGACCCGATTAGATCATTTTATATTTTATTTAATATAAGATTTCAGGGAAATTCTATCACATTTGTTCAATTTACGTCGCTCCTATTTCAGATAGCGTATTGGGCTAAGCGGCAACTGAAGCGCATGAAATGACGAGTGAAATGCACTATTAAACTTCTAGGGTAGGGCGAACAAAGACCCGATTAGATCATTCTACATTAAGGTTAATATAAGGATTCAGGGAAATTCTATCACATTTGTTCAATTTACGTCGCTCCTATTTCAGATAGCGTACTGGGCTACGCGGCATCTCAAAGCGCATGAAATGGCGAATAAAATGCACTATTAAACTTCTAGGCTAGGGCGAACAGAGACCCGATGAGATCATTTTACATTCTGGTTAATAAAATAATTCAGCGAAATTCTATCACATTTGTTCAACTTTCGTTGCTCCTATTTCAGATAGCGTATTGGGTTAAGCGGCATCTCAAAGCGCATGAAATGGCGAGTAAAATGCACTATTAAACTCCTAGGGTAGGGCAAACAGAGACCCGATTAGATCTTTTTATATTTTATTTAATATAAGTTTCAGGGAAATTCTATCACATTTGTTCAAGTTACGTCGCTCCTATTTCAGATAGCGTACTGGGCTAGGCGGCATCCTAAAGCGCGTGGAATGGCGAGTAAAATGCACTATTAAGCTTCTATGATAGGGCATTCACAGACCCGATTAGATCATTTTATATTTTGTTTAATATAAGATTTCAGGGAAATTCTATCACATTTGTTCAATTCGTGTCGCTCATATTTCAGATAGCGTATTGGGCTAAGCGGCATCTCAAAGCGCATGAAATGGCGAGTAAAATGCACTATTAAACTCCTAGGGTAGGACAAACAGAGACCCGATTAGATCATTTTATATTATGGTTAATTTAAGAATTCAGCAACATTCTATCACGTTTGTTCAATTTACGTCGCTCCTATTGCAGATAGCGTATTGGGTTAAGAGGCACCTCAAAGCGCATGAAATTGCGAGTAAAATGCACTATTAAACTTCTAGGGTAGAGCAAACAGAGACCCGATTAGATCATTTTATATTATGGTTAATTTAAGAATTCAGCGACATTCTATCACATTTGTTCAATTTACGTCGCTCCTATTTCAGATAGCGTATTGGGATAAGGGCATCTCAAGCGCATGAAATGGCGAGTAAAATGCACTATTAAACTTCTAGGGTAAGGCAAACAGAGACCCGATTAGATCATTTTATAGTACGGTTAATATAAGAATTCAGCGTAATTCTACCACATTTCTTCAAATTACGTCGCTCCTATTTCAGATAGCGTACTGGGCTGGCCGGCATCTTAAACCGCGTGGAATGGCGAGTAAAATTCACTATTAAGCTTCTATGATAGGGCATTCACAGACCCGATTAGATCATTTTATATTTTGTTTAATATAAGATTTCAGGGAAATTCTATCACATTTGTTCAATTTACGTCGCTCATATTTCAGATAGCGTATTGGGCTAAGCGGCATCTCAAAGCGCATGAAATGGCGAGTAAAATGCACTATTAAACTCCTAGGGTAGGGCAAACAGAGACCCGATTAGATCATTTTATATTATGGTTAATTTAAGAATTCAGCAAAATTCTATCACATTTGTTCAATTTACGTCCCTCCTATTTCAGATAGCGTACTGGGCTAGGCGTCATCTTAGAGCGCGTGAAATGGCGAGTAAAATGCACTATTAAACTTCTATGATAGGGCAATCAGAGACCCGATTAGATTATTTTATATTATGGTTAATTTAAGAATTCAGCAAAATTCTATCGCATTTGTTCAATTTACGTCGCTCCTATTTCGGATAGCGTACTGGGCTAGGCGGCATCCTAAAGCGCGTGGGAGTGGCGAGTAAAATGCACTATTAAACTTGTATGATAGGGCAATCAGAGACGCGATTAGATCATTTTATATTTTGTTTAATACAAGATTTCAGGGAAATTCTATCACATTTGTTCAATTTACGTCGCTCCTATTTCAGATACCGTATTGGGCTAAGCCGGATCTCAAAGCGCATGAAATGGCGACTAAAATGCACTATTAAACTTCTAGGGTAGGGCAAACAGAGACCCGATTAGATCATTTTATATTATGGTTAATTTAAGAATTCAGCAAGTTCTATCACATTTGTTCAACTTACGTCGCTCCTATTTCAGATAGCGTACTGGGCTAGGCGGCAACTTAAAGCGCGTGGAATGACGAGTAAAATGCACTACTAAACTTCTATGATAGGGCAATCAGAGACCCGATTAGATCATTTTATATTTTGTTTAATATAAGATTTCAGGGAAATAGTATCACATTTGTTCAATTTACGTCGCTCCTATTTCAGATAGCGTATTCGGCTAAGCGGCATATCAAAGCGCATGAAGTGGCGAATAAAATGCACTATTAAACTTCTAGGCTAGGGCGAACAGAGACCCGATTAGATCATTTTACATTAAGGTTAATATAAGTATACAGGGAAATTCTATCACATTTGTTCAATTTACGTCGCTCCTATTTCAGATAGCTTATTGGGCTAAGAGGCATCTCAAAGCGCATGAAATGACGATTGAAATGCACTATTAAACTTCTAGGATAAGGCAAACAGAGACCCGATTACATCATTTTATATTACGGTTAATATAAGAATTCAGCGAAATTCTATCACATTTGTTCATCTTTCGTTGCTCCTATTTCAGATAGCGTATTGGGTTAAGCGGCATCTCAAAGCGCATTAAATGGCGAGTAAAATGCACTATTAAACTTCTAGGGTAGGGCAAACAGAGACCCGATTAGATCATTTTATATTATGGTTTATTTAAGAATTCAGCGTGATTCTATCACATTTGTTCAATTTACGTCGCTGATATTTCAGATAGCGTATTGGGCTAAGCGGCATCTCAAAGCGCATGAAATGGCGAGTAAAATGCACTGCTAAACTTGTAGGGTAGGGCAAACTGAGACCCGATTAGATCATTTTATATTATGGTTAATTTAAGATGTCAGCAAAATTCTGTCACATTTGTTCAATTTACGTCGCTCCAATTTCAGATAGCGTACTGGGCTAGGCGGCATCTTAAAGCGCGTGGAATGGCGATCAAAATGCACTATTAAACTTCTATGATAGGGCAATCAGAGACCCGACTAGATCATTTTATATTTTGGTCAATATAAGAATTCAGCGGAATTCTATCACAATCGTTCAATTTACGTCGCTCCTATTTCAGATAGCGTATTGGGGTAAGCGGCATCTCAAAGCGCATGAAATGACGAGTGAAAGGCACTATTAAACTTCTGGGATAAGGCAAACAGAGACCCGATTAGATCATTTTATATTTCTGTTAATATAAGACTTCAGCGTAATTCTATCACATTTGTTCAGTTTACGTCGCTGATATTTCAGATAGCGTATTGGGCTAAGCGGCATCTCAATGCGCAAGAAATGGCGAGTAAAATGCACTATTAAACTTCTAGGGTAGGGCAAACAGAGACCCGATAAGATCATTTTATATTATGGTTAATTTAAGAATTTAGCGAAACTCTATCATATTTGTTCAATTTACGTCGCTCCTATTTCAGATAGCGTATTGGGCTAAGCGGCATCTCAATGCGCATGTAATGGCGAGTAAAATGCACTATTAAACTTCTAGGATAAGGCAAACAGAGAACCGATTAGATCATATTATATTACGGTTAATATAAGAATTCAGCGTAATTCTATCACATTTGTTCAATTTACGTCGCTGATATTTCAGATAGCGTATTGGGCTAAGCGGCATCTCAAAGCGCAAGAAATGGCGAGTAAAATGCACTATTAAACTTCTAGGGTAGGGCAACCAGAGACCCGATTAGATCATTTTATATTACGGTTAATATAATAATTCAGCGTAATTCTATCACATTTGTTCAACTTACGTCGCTCCAATTTCAGATAGCGTATTGGGCTAAGCGGCATCTCAGAGCGCAAGAAATGGCGAGTAAAATGCACTATTAAACTTCTAGGGTAGGGCAACCAGAGACCCGATTAGATCATTTTATATTACGGTTAATATAAGAATTCAGCGTAATTCTATCACATTTGTTCAACTTACGTCGCTCCTATTTCAGAGAGCGTACTGGGCTAGGCGGCATCTTAAAGCGCGTGAAATGGCGAGTAAAATGCACTATTAAACTTCTATGATAAGGCAATCAGAGACCCGATTAGATCATTTTATATTTTGGTTAATATAAGAATTCAGCGAAATTCTATCACATTCGTTCAATTTACGTCGCTCCTATTTCAGATAGCGTATTGGGCTAAGCGCTATTTCAAAGCGCATGAAATGGCGAGTAAAATGCACTGCTAAACTTCTAGGGTAGGGCGAACAAAGACCCGATTAGATCATTTTACATTAAGATTATTATAAGAATTCAGCGAAATTCTATCACATATGTTCAATTTACGTCGCTCTTATTTCAGATAGCGTATTGGGCTAAGCGGCTTCTCAAAGCCCATGAAATTACGAGTAAAATGCACTGTTAAACTTCTAGGGTAGGGCAAACAGAGACCCGATTAGATCATTTCATATTATGGTTTATTTAAGAATTCAGAAAAATTCTATCACCTTTGTTCAATTTGCGTCGCTCCTATTTCAGATAGCGTATTGGGCTAAGCGCCATCTCAAAGCGCATGAAATGGCGAGTAAAATGCACTATTAAACTTCTAGGGTAGGGCAAACAGAGACCCGATCAGATCATTTTATATTATGGTTAATTTAAGAATTCAGCCAAATTCTATCACATTTGTTCAATTTACGTCGGTCCTATTTCAGATAGCGTACTGGGCTAGGCGGCATCTTAAAGCGCGTGAAATGGCGAGTAAAATGCACTATTAAACTACTATGATAAGGCAATCAGAGACCCGATTAGATCATTTTATATTTTGGGTAATATAAGAATTCAGCGAAATTCTATCACAATTGTTCTATTTACGTCGCTCCTATTTCAGATAGCGTATTGGGCTAAGCGGCATCTCAAAGCGCATGAAATGGCGAGTGAAATGCACTAGAAATCGTCTAGGGTAGGGCGAACAGAGACCCGATTAGATCATTTTACATTAAGGTTAATATAAGAATTCAGCGTAATTCTATCACATTTGTTCAACATACGTCGCTCCTATTTCAGATAGCGTACTGGGGTAGGCGGCATCTTAAAGCGCGTGGAAGGGCGAGTAAAATGCACTTCTAAACTTCTATGATAGGGCAATCAGAGTCCCGTTTAGATCATTTTATATTTTGTTTAATATAAGATTTCAGGGAAATTCTATCACATTTGTTCAATTTACGTCGCTCCTATTTCAGATAGCGTATTGGGCTAAGCGGCATCTCAAAGCGCATGAAATGACGAGAGAAATGCACTATTATACTTCTTGGGTAGGGCTAACAGAGACCCGATTACATCATTTTATATTATGGTTAATTTAAGAATTCAGCAAAATTCTATCACATTTGTTCAATTTACGTCGGTCCTATTTCAGATAGCGTACTGGTCTAGGCGGCATCTTAAAGCGCGTGAAATGGCGAGTAAAATGCACTATTAAACTACTATGATAAGGCAATCAGAGACCCGATTAGATCATTTTATATTTTGGTTAATATAAGAATTCAGCGAAATTCTATCACATTTGTTCTATTTACGTCGCTCCTATTTCAGATAGCATATTGGGCTAAGCGGCATCTCAAAGCGCATGAAATGGCGAGTAAAATGCACTAGAAATCTTCTAGGGTAGGGCGAACAGAGACCCGATTAGATCATTTTACATTAAGGTTAATATAAGAATTCAGCGTAATTCTATCACATTTGATCAACATACGTCGATCCTATTTCAGATAGCGTACTGGGCTAGGCGGCATCTTAAAGCGCGTGGAAGGGCGAGTAAAATGCACTTCTAAACTTCTATGATAGGGCAATCAGAGAGCCGATTAGATCATTTTATATTTTGGTTAATATAAGAATTCAGCGAAATTCTATCACATTCGTTCAATTTACGTCGCTCCTATTTCAGATAGCGTATTGGGCTAAGCGGCATCTCAAAACGCATGGAATGACGAGTGAAAGGCACTATTAAACTTCTAGGGTAGGGCGTACAGAGACCCTATTAGATCATTTTACATTAAGGTTAATATAAGAATTCAGGGAAATTCTAACACATTTTTTCAGTTTACGTCGTTCCTATTTCAGCTAGCGCACTGGGCTAGGTGGCATCTTAAAACGCGAGGAATGGCGAGTAAAATGCACTGTTAAACTTCTATGATGGCGCAATCAGAGACCCGTTTAGATCATTTTATATTTTGGTTATTATAAGAATTCAGCGAAATTCTATCACATTTGTTCAATTTACGTCGGTCCTATTTCAGATAGCTTATTGGGCTAAGCGGCATCTCAAAGCGCATGAAATGACGAGTGAAATGCACGATTAAACTTCTAGGGTAGGGCGAACAAAGACCCGATTTGATCATTTAACATTAAGGTGTATATAAGAATTCAGGGAAATTCTATCACATTTGTTCAATTTACGTCGCTCCTATTTCAGATAGCGTATTGGGCTAAGCGCCATCTCAAAGCGCATGAAATGGCGAGTAAAATGCACTATTAAACTTCTATGATAGGGCTATCAGAGACCCGATTAGATCATTTTATATTTTGGTTAATATAAGAATCCAGCGAAATTCTATCACATTCGTTCAATTTACGTCGCTCCTATTTCAGATAGCGTATTGGGCTAAGCGCCATCTCAAAGCGCATGAAATGGCGAGTAAAATGCACTATTAAACTTCTAGGGTAGGGCAAACAGAGACCCGATTAAATCATTTTATATTATGGTTAATTTAAGAATTCAGCCAAATTCTATCACATTTGTTCAATTTACGTCGCTCCTATTTCAGATAGCGTACTGGGCTAGGCGGCATCTTAAAGCGCGTGAAATGGCGAGTAAAATGCACTATTAAACTTCTATGATAAGGCAATCAGAGACCCGATTAGATCATTTTATATTTTGGGTAATATAAGAAGTCAGCGAAATTCTTTCACAATTGTTCTATTTACGTCGCTCCTATTTCAGATAGCGTATTGGGCTAAGCGGCATCTCAACGCGCATGAAATGGCGAGTGAAATGCACTAGAAATCTTCTAGGGTAGGGCGAACAGAGACCCGATTAGATCATTTTACATTAAGGTTAATATAAGAATTCAGCGTAATTCTATCACATTTGATCAACATACGTCGATCCTATTTCAGATAGCGTACTGGGCTAGGCGGCATCTTAAAGCGCGTGGAAGGGCGAGTAAAATGCACTTCTAAACTTCTATGATAGGGCAATCAGAGAGCCGATTAGATCATTTTATATTTTGGTTAATATAAGAATTCAGCGAAATTCTATCACATTCGTTCAATTTACGTCGCTCCTATTTCAGATAGCGTATTGGGCTAAGCGGCATCTCAAAACGCATGAAATGACGAGTGAAAGGCACTATTAAACTTCTATGGTAGGGCGTACAGAGACCCTATTAGATAATTTTACCTTAAGGTTAATATAAGAATTCAGGGAAATTCTAACACATTTTTTCAGTTTACGTCGTTCCTATTTCAGCTAGCGCACTGGGCTAGGTGGCATCTTAAAACGCGAGGAATGGCGAGTAAAATGCACTGTTAAACTTCTATGATGGGGCAATCAGAGACCCGTTTAGATCATTTTATATTTTGGTTATTATAAGAATTCAGCGAAATTCTATCACATTTGTTCAATTTACGTCGGTCCTATTTCAGATAGCTTATTGGGCTAAGCGGCATCTCAAAGCGCATGAAATGACGAGTGAAATGCACTATTAAACTTCTAGGGTAGGGCGAACAAAGACCCGATTAGATCATTTAACATTAAGGTGTATATAAGAATTCAGGGAAATTCTATCACATTTGTTCAATTTACGTCGCTCCTATTTCAGATAGCGTATTGGGCTAAGCGCCATCTCAAAGCGCATGAAATGGCGAGTAAAATGCACTATTAAACTTCTAGGATAAGGCAAACAGAGACCCGATTAGATCATTTTATATTACGGTTAATATAAGAATTCAGCGTAATTCTATCACATTTGTTCAACTTACGTCGCTCCTATTTCAGATAGCGTACTGGGCTAGGCGGAATCTTAAAGCGCGTGGATTGGCGAGTAAAATGCACTATTAATCTTCTATGATAGGGCAATCAGAGACCCGATTAGATCATTTTATATTTTGGTTCATATAAGAATTCAGCGAAATTCTATCACAATTGTTCTATTTACGTCGCTCCTATTTCAGATAGCGTATTGGGCTAAGCGGCATCTCAAAGCGCATGAAATGGCGAGTGAAATGCACTATTAAACTTCTAGGGTAGGGCGAACAGAGACCCGATTTGATCATTTAACATTAAGGTGTATATAAGAATTCAGGGAAATTCTATCACATTTGTTCAATTTACGTCGCTCCTATTTTAGATAGCGTATTGGGCTAAGCGCCATCTCAAAGCGCATGAAATGGCGAGTAAAATGCACTATTAAACTTCTAGGATAAGGCAAACAGAGACCCGATTAGATCATTTTATATTACGGTTAATATAAGAGTTCAGCGTAATTCTATCACATTTGTTCAACTTACGTCGCTCCTATTTCAGATAGCGTACTGGGCTAGGCGGCATCTTAGATCGCGTGGAATGGCGAGTAAAATGCACTATTAAACTTCTATGATAGGGCTATCAGAGACCCGATTAGATCATTTTATATTTTGGTTAATATAAGAATCCAGCGAAATTCTATCACATTCGTTCAATTTACGTCGCTCCTATTTCAGATAGCGTATTGGGCTAAGCGCCATCTCAAAGCGCATGAAATGGCGAGTAAAATGCACTATTAAACTTCTAGGGTAGGGCAAACAGAGACCCGATTAAATCATTTTATATTATGGTTAATTTAAGAATTCAGCCAAATTCTATCACATTTGTTCAATTTACGTCGCTCCTATTTCAGATAGCGTACTGGGCTAGGCGGCATCTTAAAGCGCGTGAAATGGCGAGTAAAATGCACTATTAAACTTCTATGATAAGGCAATCAGAGACCCGATTAGATCATTTTATATTTTGGGTAATATAAGAAGTCAGCGAAATTCTATCACAATTGTTCTATTTACGTCGCTCCTATTTCAAATAGCGTATTGGGCTAAGCGGCATCTCAACGCGCATGAAATGGCGAGTGAAATGCACTAGAAATCTTCTAGGGTAGGGCGAACAGAGACCCGATTAGATCATTTTACATTAAGGTTAATATAAGAATTCAGCGTAATTCTATCACATTTGATCAACATACGTCGATCCTATTTCAGATAGCGTACTGGGCTAGGCGGCATCTTAAAGCGCGTGGAAGGGCGAGTAAAATGCACTTCTAAACTTCTATGATAGGGCAATCAGAGAGCCGATTAGATCATTTTATATTTTGGTTAATATAAGAATTCAGCGAAATTCTATCACATTCGTTCAATTTACGTCGCTCCTATTTCAGATAGCGTATTGGGCTAAGCGGCATCTCAAAACGCATGAAATGACGAGTGAAAGGCACTATTAAGCTTCTAGGGTAGGGCGTACAGAGACCCTATTAGATCATTTTACCTTAAGGTTAATATAAGAATTCAGGGAAATTCTAACACATTTTATCAGTTTACGTCGTTCCTATTTCAGCTAGCGCACTGGGCTAGGTGGCATCTTAAAACGCGAGGAATGGCGAGTAAAATGCACTGTTAAACTTCTATGATGGGGCAATCAGAGACCCGTTTAGATCATTTTATATTTTGGTTATTATAAGAATTCAGCGAAATTCTATCACATTTGTTCAATTTACGTCGGTCCTATTTCAGATAGCTTATTGGGCTAAGCGGCATCTCAAAGCGCATGAAATGACGAGTGAAATGCACTATTAAACTTCTAGGGTAGGGCGAACAAAGACCCGATTAGATCATTTAACATTAAGGTGTATATAAGGATTCAGGGAAATTCTATCACATTTGTTCAATTTACGTCGCTCCTATTTCAGATAGCGTATTGGGCTAAGCGCCATCTCAAAGCGCATGAAATGGCGAGTAAAATGCACTATTAAACTTCTAGGATAAGGCAAACAGAGACCCGATTAGATCATTTTATATTACGGTTAATATAAGAATTCAGCGTAATTCTATCACATTTGTTCAACTTACGTCGCTCCTATTTCAGATAGCGTACTGGGCTAGGCGGAATCTTAAAGCGCGTGGATTGGCGAGTAAAATGCACTATTAATCTTCTATGATAGGGCAATCAGAGACCCGATTAGATCATTTTATATTTTGGTTCATATAAGAATTCAGCGAAATTCTATCACAATTGTTCTATTTACGTCGCTCCTATTTCAGATAGCGTATTGGGCTAAGCGGCATCTCAAAGCGCATGAAATGGCGAGTGAAATGCACTATTAAACATCTAGGGTAGGGCGAACAGAGACCCGATTAGATCATTTTACATTAAGATTAATATAAGTCTTCAGGGAAATTCTACCACATTTGTTCAATTTACGTCGCTCCTATTTCAGATAGCGTATTGGGCTAAGCCGCATCTCAAGGCGCATGAAATGACGAGTGAAATGCACTAGTAATCTTCTAGGGTAGGGCGAACAGAGACCCGATTAGATCATTTTATATTACGGTTAATATAAGAATTCAGCGTAATTCTATCACATTTGTTCAACATACATCGCTCCTATTTCTGATAGCGTACTGGGCTAGGCGGCATCTTAAAGCGCGTCGAAGGGCGAGTAAAATGCACTTCTAAACTTCTATGATAGGGCAATCAGAGTCCCGTTTAGATCATTTTATATTTTGTTTAATATAAGATTTCAGGGAAATTCTATCACATTTGTTCAGTTTACGTCGCTCCTATTTCAGATAGCGTATTGGGCTAAGCGGCATCTCAAAGCGCATGAAATGACGAGAGAAATGCACTATTAAACTTCTTGGGTAGGGCAAGCAGAGACCCGATTACATCATTTTATATTATTGTTAATTTAAGAATTCAGCAAAATTCTATCACATTTGTTCAATTTACGTCGCTCCTATTTCAGATAGCGTATTGGGCTAAGCGGCATCTCAAAGCGCATGAAATGACGAGAGAAATGCACTATTATACTTCTTGGGTAGGGCTAACAGAGACCCGATTACATCATTTTATATTATGGTTAATTTAAGAATTCAGCAAAATTCTATCACATTTGTGCAATTTACGTCGGTCCTATTTCAGATAGCGTATTGGGCTAAGCGCCATCTCAAAGCGCATGAAATGGCGAGCAATGTGCACTATTAAACTTCTGGGGTAGGGCAAACAGAGACCCGATTAGATAATTTTATATTACGGTTAATATAAGAATTCAGCGTAATTCTATCATATTTGTTCAATTTACGTCGCTCCTATTTCAGATGCGTATTGGACTAAGCGGCATCTCAAAGCGCATGAAATGGCGAGTAAAATGCACTATTAAACTTCTAGGGTAAGGCAAACAGAGACCCGATTTGATCATTTTATATTACGGTTAATATAAGAATTCAGCGTAATTCTATCACATTTGTTCAACTTACGTCGCTCCTATTTCAGATAGCGTACTGGGCTAGGCGGCATCTTAAAGCGCGTGGAAGGGCGAGCAAAATGCACTACTAAACTTCTATGATAGGGCAATCACAGTCCCGATTAGATCATTTTATATTTTGGTTAATATAAGAATTCAGCGAAATTCTATCACATTTGTTCAATTTACGTTGCTCCTATTTCAGATAGCGTATTGGGCTAAGCGGCATCTCAAAGCGCCTGAAATGACGCGTGAAATGCACTATTAAACTTCTAGGGTAAGGCAAACAGAGACCCGATTGCATCATTTTATATTACGGTTAATATAAGAATTCAGAGTAATTCTATCACATTTGTTCAATTTACATCGCTCCTATTTCAGATAGCGTATTGGGCTAAGCGGCATCTCAAAGCTCATGAAAGGACGAGTAAAATGCACTATTAAACTTCTAGGGTAAGGCAAACAGAGACCCGATTTGATCATTTTATATTACGGTTAATATAAGAATTCAGCGTAATTCTACCACATTTGTTCAACATACGTCCCTCCGATTTCAGATAGTGTACTGGGCTAGGCGGCATCTTAAAGCGCGTGGAAGGGCGAGTAAAATGCACTACTAAACTTCTATGATAGGGCAATCAGAGTCCCGTTTAGATCATTTTATATTTTGTTTAATATAAGATTTCAGGGAAATTCTATCACATTTGTTCAATTTACGTCGCTCCTATTTCAGATAGCTATTGGGCTAAGCGGCATCTCAAAGCGCATAAAATGACGAGAGAAATGCACTATAAAACTTCTTGGGTAGGGCGAACAGAGACCCGATTACATCATTTTATATTATGGTTAATTTAAGAATTCAGCAAAATTCTATCACATTTGTTCAATTTACATCGCTCCTATTTCAGATAGCTTATTGGGCTAAGCGGCATCTCAAAGCACATGAAATGACGAGTGAAATGCACTATTAAACTTCTAGGGTAGGGCGAACAAAGACCCGATTAGATCATTTTACATTTAGGTTGATATAAGAATTCAGCGTAACTCTGTTACATTTGTTCAATTTACGTCGCTCCTATTTCAGATAGCGTATTGGGCAAAGCGGCATCTCAAAGCGCGTGGAATGGCAAGTAAAATGCACTATTAAACTTCTAGGGTAGGGCAAACAGAGACCCGATTAGATCATTTTATATTATGGCTAATTTATCAATTCAGCGAAATTCTATCACATTTGTTCAATTTACGTCACTCCTATTTCAGATAGCGTATTGGGCTAAGCGGCATCTCAAAGCGCAGGAAATGGCGAGAAAATGCACTATTAAACTTCTAGGATACGGCAAACAGAGACCCGATTAGATCATTTTATATTACGGTTAATATAAGATTTCAGCGTAACTCTGTCACATTTGTTCAACTTACGTAGCTCCTATTTCAGATAGCGTACTGGGCTACACGGCATCTTAAAGCGCGTGGTATGGCGAGCAAAATGCACTCTTAAACTTCTATGATAGGGCAATCAGAGACCCGATTAGATCATTTTATATTTTGGTTAATATAAGAATTCAGCGAAATTCTATCACATTTGTTCAATTTACGTTGCTCCTATTTCAGATAGCGTATTGGGCTAAGCGGCATCTCAAAGCGCAAGAAATGGCGAGTAAAATGCACTATTAAACTTCTAGGGTAGGGCAAACAGAGACCAGTTTAGATCATTTTATATTATGGTTAATTTAAGAATTCAGCGAAATTCTACCACATTTGTTCAACATACGTCGCTCCTATTTCAGATAGTGTACTGGGCTAGGCGGCATCTTAAAGCGCGTGGAAGGGCGAGTAAAATGCGCTACTAAACATCTATGATAGGGCAATCAGAGTCCCGTTTAGATCATTTTATATTTTGTTTAATATAAGATTTCAGGGAAATTCTATCACATTAGTTCAATTTACGTCGCTCCTATTTCAGATAGCTTATTGGGCTAAGCGGCATCACAAAGCGCATGAAATGACGAGTGAAATGCACTATTAAACTTCTAGGATAAGGCAAACAGAGACCCGATTAGATCATTTTACATTAAGGTTAATATAAGAATTCAGCGAGATCGTCTCACATTTGTTCAATTTACGTCGCTGATATTTCAGATAGCGTATTGGGCTAAGCGGCAACTCAAAGCGCAAGAAATGGCGAGTAAAATGCACTATTAAACTTCTAGGGTAGGGCAAACAGAGACCCGATAAGATCATATTATATTACGGTTAATATAAGAATTCAGCGTAACTCTGTCACACTTGTTCAACTTACGTAGCTCCTATTTCAGATAGCGTACTGGGCTAGGCGGTATCTTAAAGCGCGTGGAATGGCGAGCAAAATGCACTCTTAAACTTCTATGATAGGGCAATCAGAGACCCGATTAGATCGTTTTATATTTTGGTTAATATAAGAATTCAGCGAAATTCTATCACATTTGTTCAATTTACGTTGCTCCTATTTCAGATAGCGTACTGGGCTAGGCGGCATCTTAAAGCGCGTGGAATGGCGATCAAAATGCACTATTAAACTTCTATGATAGGGCAATCAGAGACCCGACTAGATCATTTTATATTTTGGTCAATATAAGAATTCAGCGGAATTCTATCACAATCGTTCAATTTACGTCGCTCCTATTTTAGATAGCGTATTGGGCTAAGCGGCATCTCAAAGCGCATGAAATGACGAGTGAAAGGCACTATTAAACTTCTGGGATAAGGCAAACAGAGACCCGATTAGATCATTTTATATTTCTGTTAATATAAGACTTCAGCGTAATTCTATCACATTTGTTCAGTTTACGTCGCTGATATTTCAGATAGCGTATTGGGCTAAGCGGCATCTCAATGCGCAAGAAATGGCGAGTAAAATGCACTATTAAACTTCTAGGGTAGGGCAAACAGAGACCCGATAAGATCATTTTCTATTATGGTTAATTTAAGAATTTAGCGAAACTCTATCATATTTGTTCAATTTACGTCGCTCCTATTTCAGATAGCGTATTGGGCTAAGCGGCATCTCAATGCGCATGTAATGGCGAGTAAAATGCACTATTAAACTTCTAGGATAAGGCAAACAGAGACCCGATTAGATCATATTATATTACGGTTAATATAAGAATTCAGCGTAATTCTATCACATTTGTTCAACTTACGTCGCTCCAATTTCAGATAGCGATTGGGCTAAGCGGCATCTCAGAGCGCAAGAAATGGCGAGTAAAATGCACTATTTAACTTCTAGGGTAGGGCAACCAGAGACCCGATTAGATCATTTTATATTACGGTTAATATAAGAATTCAGCGTAATTCTATCACATTTGTTCAACTTACGTCGCTCCTATTTCAGAGAGCGTACTGGGCTAGGCGGCATCTTAAAGCGCGTGAAATGGCGAGTAAAATGCACTATTAAACTTCTATGATAAGGCAATCAGAGACCCGATTAGATTATTTTATATTTTGGTTAATATAAGAATTCAGCGAAATTCTATCACATTCGTTCAATTTACGTCGCTCCTATTTCAGATAGCGTATTGGGCTAAGCGCTATCTCAAAGCGCATGAAATGGCGAGTAAAATGCACTGCTAAACTTCTAGGGTAGGGCGAACAAAGACCCGATTAGATCATTTTACATTAAGATTATTATAAGAATTCAGCGAAATTCTATCACATATGTTCAATTTACGTCGCTCTTATTTCAGATAGCGTATTGGGCTAAGCGGCTTCTCAAAGCCCATGAAATTACGAGTAAAATGCACTGTTAAACTTCTAGGGTAGGGCAAACAGAGACCCGATTAGATCATTTCATATTATGGTTTATTTAAGAATTCAGAAAAATTCTATCACCTTTGTTCAATTTGCGTCGCTCCTATTTCAGATAGCGTATTGGGCTAAGCGCCATCTCAAAGCGCATGAAATGGCGAGTAAAATGCACTATTAAACTTCTAGGGTAGGGCAAACAGAGACCCGATCAGATCATTTTATATTATTGTTAATTTAAGAATTCAGCCAAATTCTATCACATTTGTTCAATTTACGTCGCTCCTATTTCAGATAGCGTACTGGGCTAGGCGGAATCTTAAAGCGCGTGGATTGGCGAGTAAAATGCACTATTAAACTTCTATGATAGGGCAATCAGAGACCCGATTAGATCATTTTATATTTTGGGTAATATAAGAATTCAGCGAAATTCTATCACAATTGTTCTATTTATGTCGCTCCTATTTCAGATAGCGTATTGGGCTAAGCGGCATCTCAAAGCGCATGAAATGGCGAGTGAAATGCACTAGAAATCTTCTAGGGTAGGGCGAACAGAGACCCGATTAGATCATTTTACATTAAGGTTAATATAAGAATTCAGCGTAATTCTATCACATTTGTTCAACATACGTCGCTCCTATTTCAGATAGCGTACTGGGGTAGACGGCATCTTAAAGCGCGTGGAAGGGCGAGTAAAATGCACTTCTAAACTTCTATGATAGGGCAATCAGAGTCCCGTTTAGATCATTTTATATTTTGTTTAATATAAGATTTCAGGGAAATTCTATCACATTTGTTCAATTTACGTCGCTCCTATTTCAGATAGCGTATTGGGCTAAGCGGCATCTCAAAGCGCATGAAATGACGAGAGAAATGCACTATTATACTTCTTGGGTAGGGCTAACAGAGACCCGATTACATCATTTTATATTATGGTTAATATAAGAATTCAGCGAAATTCTATCACATTTGTTCTATTTACGTCGCTCCTATTTCAGATAGCGTATTGGGCTAAGCCGCATCTCAAGGCGCATGAAATGACGAGTGAAATGCACTAGTAATCTTCTAGGGTAGGGCGAACAGAGACCCGATTAGATCATTTTATATTACGGTGAATATAAGAATTCAGCGTAATTCTATCACATTTGTTCAACATACGTCGCTCCTATTTCTGATAGCGTACTGGGCTAGGCGGCATCTTAAAGCGCGTCGAAGGGCGAGTAAAATGCACTTCTAAACTTCTATGATAGGGCAATCAGAGTCCCGTTTAGATCATTTTATATTTTGTTTAATATAAGATTTCAGGGAAATTCTATCACATTTGTTCAGTTTACGTCGCTCCTATTTCAGATAGCGTATTGGGCTAAGCGGCATCTCAAAGCGCATGAAATGACGAGAGAAATGCACTATTAAACTTCTTGGGTAGGGCAAGCAGAGACCCGATTACATCATTTTATATTATTGTTAATTTAAGAATTCAGCAAAATTCTATCACATTTGTTCAATTTACGTCGCTCCTATTTCAGATAGCGTATTGGGCTAAGCGGCATCTCAAAGCGCATGAAATGACGAGAGAAATGCACTATTATACTTCTTGGGTAGGGCTAACAGAGACCCGATTACATCATTTTATATTATGGTTAATTTAAGAATTCAGCAAAATTCTATCACATTTGTTCAATTTACGTCGGTCCTATTTCAGATAGCGTACTGGGCTAGGCGGCATCTTAAAGCGCGAGAAATGGCGAGTAAAATGCACTATTAAACTTCTATGATAAGGCAATCAGAGACCCGATTAGATCATTTTATATTTTGGTTAATATAAGAATTCAGCGAAATTCTATCACATTTGTTCAATTTACGTCGCTCCTATTGCAGATATCGTATTGGGCTAAGCGGCATCTCAAAGCGCATGAAATGGCGAGTAAAATGCACTGCTAAACTTCTAGGGTAGGGCGAACAAAGAACCGATTAGATCATTTTACATTAAGATTATTATAAGAATTCAGCGAAATTCTATCACATATGTTCAATTTACGTCGCTCCTATTTCAGATAGCGTATTGGGCTAAGCGCCATCTCAAAGCGCATGAAATGGCGAGCAATGTGCACTATTAAACTTCTGGGGTAGAGCAAACAGAGACCCGATTAGATAATTTTATATTACGGTTAATATAAGAATTCAGCGTAATTCTATCATATTTGTTCAATTTACGTCGCTCCTATTTCAGATGCGTATTGGACTAAGCGGCATCTCAAAGCGCATGAAATGGCGAGTAAAATGCACTATTAAACTTCTAGGGTAAGGCAAACAGAGACCCGATTTGATCATTTTATATTACGGTTAATATAAGAATTCAGCGTAATTCTATCACATTTGTTCAACTTACGTCGCTCCTATTTCAGATAGCGTACTGGGCTAGGCGGCATCTTAAAGCGCGTGGAAGGGCGAGTAAAATGCACTACTAAACTTCTATGATAGGGCAATCACAGTCCCGATTAGATCATTTTATATTTTGGTTAATATAAGAATTCAGCGAAATTCTATCACATTTGTTCAATTTACGTTGCTCCTATTTCAGATAGCGTATTGGGCTAAGCGGCATCTCAAAGCGCCTGAAATGACGAGTGAAATGCACTATTAAACTTCTAGGGTAAGGCAAACAGAGACCCGATTGCATCATTTTATATTACGGTTAATATAAGAATTCAGAGTAATTCTATCACATTTGTTCAATTTACATCGCTCCTATTTCAGATAGCGTATTGGGCTAAGCGGCATCTCAAAGCTCATGAAAGGACGAGTAAAATGCACTATTAAACTTCTAGGGTAAGGCAAACAGAGACCCGATTTGATCATTTTATATTACGGTTAATATAAGAATTCAGCGTAATTCTATCACATTTGTTCAACTTACGTCGCTCCTATTTCAGATAGCGTACTGGGCTAGGCGGCATCTTAAAGCGCGTGGAAGGGCGAGTAAAATGCACTACTAAACTTCTATGATAGGGCAATCACAGTCCCGATTAGATCATTTTATATTTTGGTTAATAGAAGAATTCAGCGAAATTCTATCACATTTGTTCAATTTACGTCGCTCCTATTTCAGATAGCGTATTGGGATAAGCGGCATCTCAAGGCGCATGAAATGGCGAGTAAAATGCACTACTAAACTTCTAGGGTAGGGCAATCAGAGACCCGATTAGATCATTTTATATTATGGTTAATTTAAGAATTCAGCAAGATTCTAACACATTTGTTCAATTTACGTCGCTCCTATTTCAGATAGCGTACTCGGATAGGCGGCATCTCAAAGCGCATGAAATGGCGAGTAAAATGCACTATTAAACTTCTAGGGTAAGGCAAACAGAGACCCGATTAGATCATTTTATATTACGGTTAATATAAGAATTCAGCGAAATTTTATCACATTTGTTCAATTTACGTCGCTCCTATTTCAGATAGCGTATTGGGCTAAGCGGCATCTCAAAGCGCATGAAATGACGAGAGAAATGCACTATTAAACTTCTTGGGTAGGGCGAACAGAGACCCGATTACATCATTTTATATTATGGTTAATTTAAGAATTCAGCAAAATTCTATCACATTTGTTCAATTTACGTCGCTCCTATTTCAGATAGCGTGCTGAGCTACGCGGTATCTTAAAGCGCGTGGACGGGCGAGTAAAATTCACTACTAAACTTCTATGATAGGGCAATCAGAGTCCCGTTTAGATCATTTTATATTTTCTTTAATATAAGATTTCAGGGAAATTCTATCACATTTGTTCAACTTACGTCGCTCCTATTTCAGATAGCGTACTGGGCTAGGCGGCATCTCAAAGCGGGTGGAATGGCGAGTAAAATGCACTCTTAAACATCTATGATAGGGCAATCAGAGACCCGATTATATCATTTTATATTTTGGTTAATATAAGAATTCAGCGAAATTCTATCACATTTGTTCAATTTACGTCGCTCCTATTTCAGATAGCGTATTGGGCTAAGCGGCATCTCAAAGCACATGGAATGGCGAGTGAAATGCACTATTAAACTTCTAGGGTAGGGCGAACAGAGACCCGAATAGATCATTTTATATTACGGTTAATATAAGAATTCAGCGTAGTTCTGTCACATTTGTTCAAGTTACGTAGCTCCTATTTCAGATAGCGTACTGGGCTAGGCGGCAACTTAAACCGCGTGGAATGGCGAGTAAAATGCACTGTTAAACTTCTATGATAGGGCAATCAGAGACCCGATTGGTTCATTTTATATTTTGGTTAATATAAGAATCCAGCCTAATTCTATCACATTTGTTCAATTTACGTCGCTCCTATTTCAGATAGCGTATTGGGCTAAGCTGCAGCTCAAAGCGCAAGAAATGGCTCGTAAAATGCACTATTAAACTTCTAGGGTAGGGCAAACAGAGACCGGATTAGATCATTTTATATTTTGGTTAATATAAGAATTCAGCGAAATTCTATCACATTTGTTCAATTTACGTCGCTCCTATTTCAGATAGCGTATTGGGCTAAGAGGCATCTCAAAGCGCATGAAATGGCGAGTAAAATGCACTATTAAACTTCTAGGATAAGGCAAACAGAGACCCGATTAGATCATTTTATATTACGGTTAATATAAGAATTCAGCGTAATTCTGTGACATTTGTTCAACTTACGTAGCTCCTATTTCAGATAGCGTGCTGGGCTAGGCGGCAACTTAAAGCGCGTGGAATGGCGAGTAAAATGCACTGTTAAACTTCTATGATAGGGCAATCAGAGACCCGATTAGATCGTTTTATATTATGGTTAATACAAGAATTCAGCGAAGTTCTATCACATTTGTTTAATTTACGTCGCTCCTATTTCAGATAGCGTATTGGGCTAAGCGGCATCTCAAAGCGCATGAAATGGCGAGTAAAATGCACTATTAAACTTCTAGGGTAGGGCAATCAGAGACCCGATTAGATCATTTTATATTTTGGTTAATATAAGAATTCAGCGAAATTCTATCACATTTGTTCAATTTACGTCGCTCCTATTTCAGATAGCGTATTGGGCTAAGCGGCATCTCAAAGCGCATTAAATGGCGAGTAAAATGCACTATTAAACTTCTAGGGTAGGGCAATCAGAGACCCGATTAGATCATTTCATATTTTGGTTAATATAAGAATTCAGCGAAATTCTATCACATTTGTTCAATTTACGTCGCTCCTATTTCAGATAGCGTATTGGGCTAAGCGGCATCTCAAAGCGCATGAAATGACGAGTGAAATGCACTATTAAACTTCTAGGGTAGGGCAATCGGAGACCCGATTAGATCATTTTACATTAAGGTTAATATAAGAATTCAGCGAAATTCTATCACATTTGTTCAATTTACATCGCTCCTATTTCAGATAGCGACTTGTGCTAAGCGTCATCTCAAAGCGCAAGAAATGGCGAGTAAAATGCACTATTAAACTTCTAGGATAAGGCAAACAGATACCCGATTAGATCATTTTATATTACGGTTAATATAAGAATTCAGCGTAATTCTGTGACATTTGTTCAACTTACGTAGCTCCTATTTCGGATAGCGTGCTGGGCTAGGCGGCAACTTAAAGCGCGTGGAATGGCGAGTAAAATGCACTATTAAACTTCTATGATAGGGCAATCAGAGACCCGATTACATCATTTTACATTAAGGTTAATATAAGAATTCAGCGAAATTCTATCACATTTGTTCAATTTACGTCGCTCCTATTTCAGATAGCGTACTGTGCTAGACGGCATCTTAAGGCGCGTGGAATGGCGAGTAAAATGCACAATGAAACTTCTATGGTAGGGAAACCAGAGACCCGATTAGATCATTTTATATTAAGGTTACTTTAAGAATTCAGCGAAATCCTATCACATTTGTTCAATTTACGTCGCTCCTATTTCAAATAGCTTATTGGGCGAAGCGGGGTCTCAAAGCGCATGAAATGACGAGTGATATGCACTATTAAACTTCTAGGGTAGGGCAAACAGAGACCCGATTAGATCATTTTATATTACGGTTAATATAAGGATTCAGCGTAATTCTATCACATTTGTTCAACTTACGTCGCTCCTATTTCAGGTAGCGTACTGGGCTAGGCGGCATCTTAAAGCGCGTGGAATGGCGAGTAAAATTCCCTATTAAACTTCTAGGATAAGGCAAACAGAGACCCGATTAGATCATTTTATATTACGGTTAATATAAGAATTCGGCGTAGTTCTTTCACATTTGTTCAATTTACGTCGCTGCTATTTCAGATAGCTTATTGTGCTTACCGGCATCTCAAAGCGCATGAAATGACGAGTAAAATGCACTATTAAACTTCTAGGGTAGGGCGAACAGAGACCCGATTAGATGATTTCACATTAAAGTTAATATAAGTATTCAGCGAGATTCTATCACATTTGTTCAATTTACGTCGCTCCTATTTCAGACAGCCTACTGGGCTAGGCGGCATCTTAAAGCATGTGGAATGGCGAGTAAAATGCACTATTAACCTTCTATGGTAGGGCAATCAGAGACCAGACTAGATCATTTTATACCTTGGTTAATATAAGAATTCAGCGAAATTCTATCACATTTGTTAAATTTACGTCGCTCCTATTTCAGATAGCCTATTGGGCTAAGCGGCATCTCAAAGCGCATGAAATGGCGTGTAAAATGCACAATTAAACTTCTAGGGTAGGGCAAACAGAGACCCGATTAGATCATTTTATATTTTGTTTAATATAAGAATTCAGCGAAATTCTATCACATTTGTTCAATTTACGTCGTTCCTATTTCAGATAGCGTCCTGGGCTAAGCGGCATCTAAAAGCGCATGAAATGGCGAGTATAATGCACTATTATACTTCTAGGATAAGGCAAACAGAGACCCGATTAGATCATTTTATATTACGGTTAATATAAGAATGCAGCGTGAATCTATCACATTTGTTCAAGTTACGTCGCTCCTATTTCAGATAGCGTACTGTGCTAGGCGGCATCTTAAAGCACGTGGAATGGCGAGTAAAATGCACTATTAAAGTTCTATGATAGGGCAATCAGAGACCCGATTAGATCATTTTATATTTTGGTTAATATAAGAATTCAACGAAATTCTATCACATTTGTAAAATTTACGTCGCTCCTATTTCAGATAGCCTATTGGGCTAAGCGGCATCTCAAAGCGCATGAAATGACGGGTGAAATGCACTATTAAACTTCTAGGGTAGGGCGAACAGAGACCCGATTAGATGATTTCACATTAAAGTTAATATAAGTATTCAGCGAGATTCTATCACATTTGCTCAATTTACGTCGCTCCTATTTCAGATAGCATACTGGGCTAGGCGGCATCTTAAAGCGCGTGGAATGGCGAGTAAAATGCACTACTATACTTCTATGATAGGGCAATCAGAGACCCGATTAGATCATTTTACATTAAGGTTAATATAAGGATTCACGGAAATTCTATCACATTTGTTCAATTTACGTCGCTCCTATTTCAGATATCGTATTGGGCTATGCGGCATCTCAAAGCGCATGAAATGGCGAGTAAAATGCACTATTAAACTTCTATGGTAGGGCGAACAGAGACCCGATTAGTTCATTTTACATTAAGGTTAATATAAGGATTCACGGAAATTTTATCACACTTGTTCAATTTACGTCGCTCCTATTTCAGACAGCGTATTGGGCTATGCGGCATCTCAAAGCGCATGAAATGGCGAGTAAAATGCACTATTAAACTTCTAGGGTAGGGCAAACAGAGACCCGATGAGATCATTTTATATTATGGTTAATTTAAGAATTCAGCGAAATTCTATCACATTTGTTCAATTTACGTCGCTCCTATTTCAGATAGCGTATTGGGCTAAGCGGCCTCTCAAAGCGCATGAAATGGCTAGTAAAATGCGCTATTAAACTTCTAGGATAAGGCAAACGGAGACCCGATTAGTTCATTTTATATTACGGTTAATATAAGAATTCAGCGTACTTACATCACATTTGTTCATCTTACGTCGCTCCTATTTGAGATAGCCTACTGGGCTGGGCGGCATCTTAAAGCTCGTGGAAGGGCGAGTAAAATGCACTATTATACTTCTAGGGTAGGGCGAACAGAGACCCGAAGAGATCATTTTACATTAAGGTGAATATAAGAATGCAGCGTAATTCTGTCACATTTGTTCAACTTACGTCGCTCCTATTTCAGATAGCGTATTGGGTTAAGTGTCATCTCAAAGCGCATGAAATGACGAGTGACATGCACTATTAAACTTCGAGGGTAGGGCGAACAGAGACCCGATTAGATCATTTTACATTAAGGTTAATATAAGTATTCAGCGAGATTCTATCACACTTGTTCAATTTGCGTCGCTTCTATTTCAGACAGCGTACTGGGCTAGGCGGCATCTTAAAGCGCGTGGAATGGCGACTAAAATGCACTATTAACCTTCTATGATAGGGCAATCAGAGACTATATTAGATCATTTTATACTTTGGTTAATATAAGAATTCAGCGGAATTCTATCACATTTGTTCAATTTACGTCGCTCCTATTTCAGATAGCGTATTGGGCTAAGCGGCATCTCAAAGCGCATGAAATGACGAGTGAAATGCACTATTCACTTCTAGGGTAGGGCAAACAGGGGCCCGATTAGATCATTTTATATTATGGTTAATTTAAGAATTCAGCGAAATTCTATCACATTTGTTCAATTTACGTCGTTCCTATTTCAGATAGCGTATTGTGCTAAGCGGCATCTCAAAGCGCATGAAATGGCAAGTAAAATGCACTATTAAACTTCTAGGGTAGGGCAATCAGTGACCCGATTAGATCATTTTATATTATAGTTAATTTAAGAATTCAGCGAAATTCTATCACATTTGTTCAATTTACGTCGCTCCTATTTCAGGTAGCGTATTGGGCTATGCGGCATCTTAACGCGCTCGGAATGGCGAGTAAAATGCACTATTAAACTTCTAGGCTAGGGCAATCAGAGACCCGATTAGATCATTTTATATTTTGGTTAATATAAGAATTCAGTGAAATTCTATCACATTTGTTCAATTTACGTCGCTCCTATTTCAGATAGCGTATTGGGCAAAGCGGCATTCAAAGCGTATGAAATGGCGAATAAAATGCACTATTAAAGTTCTAGACTCGGGCGGACAGAGATCCGATTAGATCGTTTTACATTATGGTTAATAAAAGAATTCAGCGAAATTCTATCACATTTGTTCAACTTATATCGCTCCAATTTCAGATAGCGTATTAGGCTAAGCGGCATCTCAAAGCGCATGAAATGACGAGTAAAATGCACTATTAAAGTTCTAGGATAGGGCAAACAGAGACCCGATTAGATCATTTTATATTATGGTTAATTTAAGAATTGAGCGAAATTCTATCACATTCGTTCAATTTACGTCGCTCCTATTTCAGATAGCGTATTGGGCAAAGCGGCATCTCAAAGCGCATGAAATGACGAGTAAAATGCACCAATAAACTTCTAGGGTAGGGCAAGCAGAGACCCGATTAGATCATTTTATATTACGGTTAATATAAGAATTCAGCGTAATTCTATCACATTTGTTCATCTTACGTCGCTCCTATTTCAGATAGCCTATTGGGCTAGGCGGCATCTTAAAGCGCGTGGAAGGGCGAGTAAAATGCACTATTATACTTCTAGGGTAGGGCGAACAGAGACCCGAAGAGAACATTTTACATTAAGGTGAATATAAGAATGCAGCGTAATTCTGTCACATTTGTTCAACTTACGTCGCTCCTATTTCAGATAGCGTATTGGGTTAAGCGTCATCTCAAAGCGCATGAAATGACGAGTGACATGCACTATTAAACTTCTAGGGTAGGGAGAACAGAGACCCGATTAGATCATTTTACATTAAGGTTAATATAAGTATTCAGCGAGATTCTATCACACTTGTTCAATTTGCGTCGCTTCTATTTCAGACAGCGTACTGGGCTAGGCGGCATCTTAAAGCGCGTGGAATGGCGAGTAAAATGCACTATTAACCTTCAATGATAGGGCAATCAGAGACTATATTAGATCATTTTATACTTTGGTTAATATAAGAATTCAGCGGAATTCTATCACATTTGTTCAATTTACGTCGCTCCTATGTCAGATAGCGTATTGGGCTAAGCGGCATCTCAAAGCGCATGAAATGACGAGTGAAATGCACTATTCACTTCTAGGGTAGGGCGAACAGAGACCCGATGAGATCATTGTACATTAAGGTTAATATAAGAATTCAGCGAAATTCTATCACATTTGTTCAATTTACGTCGCTCCTATTCAGATAGCGTATTGGGCTAAGAGGCATCTCAAAGCGTATGAAATGGCGAATAAAGTGCACTATTAAAGTTCTAGGGTAGGGCAAACAGAGACCCGAGTAGATCACTTTATATTATGGTTAATTTAAGAAGTCAGCAAAATTCTATCACATTCGTTCAATTTACGTCGCTCCTATTTCAGATAGCGTATTGGGCTAAGCGGCATCTCAAAGCACATGAAATGTCGAGCGAAATGCACTATTAGACTTCTATGGTAGGGCGAACAGAGACCCGATTAGATCATTTTACATTAAGGTTAATATAAGAATTCAGGGAAATTCTATCACATTTTTCAATTTACGTGACTCCTATTTCAGATAGCGTATTGTGCTATGCGGCTTCTCTAAGCGCATGAAATGGCGAGTAAAATGCACTATTACACTTCTAGAGTAGTGCAAACAGAGACCCGATTATATCATTTTATATTATGGTTAATTTAAGAATTCAGCAAAATTCTATCACATTTGTTCAATTTACGTCGTTCCTATTTCAGATAGCGTATTGGGCTAAGCGGCATCTTAAAGTGCATGGAATGACGAGTGAAAGGCACTATTAAACTTCTAGGGTAGGGCGAACAGAGAACCGATTAGATCATTTTACATTAAGGTTAATATAAGAATTCAGGGAAATTCTATCACATTTGTTCAGTTTACGTCGTTCCTATTTCAGATAGCGTATTGGGCTAAGCGGCATCTCAAAGCGCATGAAATGGCGAGTAAAATGCACGATTAAACTTCTAGGCTAGGGCGAACAGAGACCCGATTAGATCATTTTACATTTTGTTTAATATAAGATTTCAGGGAAATTCTATCACATTTGTTCAATTTACGTCGCTCCTATTTCAGATAGCTTATTGGGCAAAGCGGCATCTCAAAGCGCATGAAATGATGAGTGAAATGCACTGTTAAACTTCTATGATAGGGCAATCAGAGACCCGACTAGATCATTTTATATTATGGTTAATTTAAGAATTCAGCGAAACTCTATCACATTTGTTCAACTTACGTCGCTCCTATTTCAGATAGCGTATTGGGCTAAGCGGCAGCTCAAAGCGCATGAAATGGCGAGTAAAATGCACTGTTAAATTTCTAGGGTAGGGCAACGAGAGACCCGATTAGATCATTTTATATTATGGTTAATTTAAGAATTCTGCAAAATCCTATCACATTTGTTCAATTTACGTCGTTCCTATTTCAGATAGCGTACTGGGCTAGGCGGCATCTTAAAGCGCGTGGAATGGCGAGTGAAATGCACTATTAAACTTCTATGATAAGGCAATCAGAGACCCGATTAGATCATCTTATATTTTGGTTAATACAAGAATTCAGCGAAATTCTATCACATTTGTTCAATTTACGTCGCTCCTATTTCATATAGCTAATTGGGCAATGCGGCATCTCAAGGCGCATGCAATTACGAGTGAAATGCACTCTGAAACTTCTAGTTTAGGGCGAACAGAGACCCGATTAGATCATTTTACATTAAGGGTAATATAAGAATTCAGCGAAATTCTATCACATTTGTTCAATTTACGTCTTTGATATTTCAGATAGCGTATTGGGCTAAGCGGCATCTGAAAGCGCATGAAATGGCGAGTAAAACGCACTATTAAACTTCTAGGGTAGGGCAAACAGAGACCCGATTAGATCAGTTTATATTATGGTTAATTTAAGAATTCAGCAAAATTCTACCACATTTGTTCAATTTACGTCGTTCCTATTTCAGATAGCGTACTGGGCTAGGCGGCGTCTTAAAGCGCGTGGATTGGCGAGTGAAATAGACTATTAAACTTCTATGATAAGGCAATCAGGGACCCGATTAGATCATTTTATATTTTGGTTAATACAAGAATTCAGCGAAATTCTATCACATTTGTTCAATTTACGTCGCTCCTATTTCAGATAGCTAATTGGGCTATGCGGCATCTCAAAGCGCATGCAATTACGAGTGAAATGCACTATTAAACTTCTAGGGTAGGGCGAACAGAGACCCGATTAGATCATTTTACATTAAGGTTAATATAAGAATTCAGCGAAATTCTATCACATTTGTTCAATTTACGTCGCTCCTATTCAGATGGCTTATTGGGCTTAGCGGCATCTTAAAGCGCATGAAATGACGAGTGAAATGCACTATTAAACTTCTAGGGTAGGGCAAACAGAGACCCGATTAGATCATTTTACATTATGGTTAATAAAAGAATTCAACGAAATTCTATCACATTTGTTCAACTTACGTCGCTCCTATTTCAGATAGCGTATTGGGCTAAACGGCATCTCAAAGCGTATGAAATGGCGAATAAAGTGCACTATTAAAGTTCTAGGGTAGGGCAAACAGAGACCCGAGTAGATCACTTTATATTATGGTTAATTTAAGAAGTCAGCAAAATTCTATCACATTTGTTCAATTTACGTCGCTCCTATTTCAGATAGCGTATTGGGCTAAGCGGCATATCAAAGCACATGAAATGTCGAGTGAAATACACTATTAGACTTCTATGGTAGGGCGAACAGAGACCCGATTAGATCATTTTACATTAAGGTTAATATAAGAATTCAGGGAAATTCTATCACATTTTTCAATTTACGTGACTCCTATTTCAGATAGCGTATTGTGCTATGCGGCTTCTCAAAGCGCATGAAATGGCGAGTAAAATGCACTATTAAACTTCTAGGGTAGGGCAAACAGAGACCCGATTATATCATTTTATACTATGGTTAATTTAAGAATTCAGCAAAATTCTATCACATTTGTTCAATTTACGTCGTTCCTATTTCAGATAGCGTATTGGGCTAAGCGGCATCTCAAAGCGCATGGAATGACGAGTGAAATGCACTATTATACTTCCAGGGTAGGGCGAACAGAGAACCGATTAGATCATTTTACATTAAGGTTAATATAAGAATTCAGCGAAATTCTATCACATTTGTTCAACTTACGTCGCTCCTATTTCAGATAGCGTATTGGGCTAAGCGGCATCTCGAAGCGCATGAAATGGCGAGTAAAATGCACGATTAAACTTCTAGGCTAGGGCGAACAGAGACCCGATTAGATCATTTTACATTTTGTTTAATATAAGATTACAGGGAAATTCTATCACATTTGTTCAATTTACGTCGCTCCTATTTCAGATAGCTTATTGGGCAAAGCGGCATCTCAAAGCGCATGAAATGATGAGTGAAATGCACTGTTAAACTTCTATGATAGGGCAATCAGAGACCCGACTAGATCATTTTATATTATGGTTAATTTAAGAATTCAGCGAAACTCTATCACATTTGTTCAACTTACGTCGCTCCTATTTCAGATAGCGTATTGGGCTAAGCGGCATCTCAAAGCGCATGAAATGGCGAGTAAAATGCACTGTTAAATTTCTAGGGTAGGGCAACCAGAGACCCGATTAGATCATTTTATATTATGGTTAATTTAAGAATTCTGCAAAATCCTATCACATTTGTTCAATTTACGTCGTTCCTATTTCAGATAGCGTACTGGGCTAGGCGGCATCTTAAAGCGCGTGGAATGGCGAGTGAAATGCACTATTAAACTTCTATGATAAGGCAATCAGAGACCCGATTAGATCATTTTATATTTTGGTTAATACAAGAATTCAGCGAAATTCTATCACATTTGTTCAATTTACGTCGCTCCTATTTCATATAGCTAATTGGGCTATGCGGCATCTCAAGGCGCATGCAATTACGAGTGAAATGCACTCTGAAACTTCTAGTTTAGGGCGAACAGAGACCCGATTAGATCATTTTACATTAAGGGTAATATAAGAATTCAGCGAAATTCTATCACATTTGTTCAATTTACGTCTTTGATATTTCAGATAGCGTATTGGGCTAAGCGGCATCTGAAAGCGCATGAAATGGCGAGTAAAACGCACTATTAAACTTCTAGGGTAGGGCAAACAGAGACCCGATTAGATCAGTTTATATTATGGTTAATTTAAGAATTCAGCAAAATTCTACCACATTTGTTCAATTTACGTCGTTCCTATTTCAGATAGCGTACTGGGCTAGGCGGCGTCTTAAAGCGCGTGGATTGGCGAGTGAAATGCACTATTAAACTTCTATGATAAGGCAATCAGGGACCCGATTAGATCATTTTATATTTTGGTTAATACAAGAATTCAGCGAAATTCTATCACATTTGTTCAATTTACGTCGCTCCTATTTCAGATAGCTAATTGGGCTATGCGGCATCTCAAAGCGCATGCAATTACGAGTGAAATGCACTATTAAACTTCTAGGGTAGGGCGAACAGAGACCCGATTAGATCATTTTACATTAAGGTTAATATAAGAATTCAGCGAAATTCTATCACATTTGTTCAATTTACGTCGCTCCTATTCAGATAGCGTATTGGGCTAAGCGGCATATCAAAGCACATGAAATGTCGAGTGAAATACACTATTAGACTTCTATGGTAGGGCGAACAGAGACCCGATTAGATCATTTTACATTAAGGTTAATATAAGAATTCAGGGAAATTCTATCACATTTTTCAATTTACGTGACTCCTATTTCAGATAGCGTATTGTGCTATGCGGCTTCTCAAAGCGCATGAAATGGCGAGTAAAATGCACTATTAAACTTCTAGGGTAGGGCAAACAGAGACCCGATTATATCATTTTATACTATGGTTAATTTAAGAATTCAGCAAAATTCTATCACATTTGTTCAATTTACGTCGTTCCTATTTCAGATAGCGTATTGCGCTAAGCGGCATCTCAAAGCGCATGGAATGACGAGTGAAATGCACTATTATACTTCCAGGGTAGGGCGAACAGAGAACCGATTAGATCATTTTACATTAAGGTTAATATAAGAATTCAGCGAAATTCTATCACATTTGTTCAACTTACGTCGCTCCTATTTCAGATAGCGTATTGGGCTAAGCGGCATCTCGAAGCGCATGAAATGGCGAGTAAAATGCACGATTAAACTTCTAGGCTAGGGCGAACAGAGACCCGATTAGATCATTTTACATTTTGTTTAATATAAGATTACAGGGAAATTCTATCACATTTGTTCAATTTACGTCGCTCCTATTTCAGATAGCTTATTGGGCAAAGCGGCATCTCAAAGCGCATGAAATGATGAGTGAAATGCACTGTTAAACTTCTATGATAGGGCAATCAGAGACCCGACTAGATCATTTTATATTATGGTTAATTTAAGAATTCAGCGAAACTCTATCACATTTGTTCAACTTACGTCGCTCCTATTTCAGATAGCGTATTGGGCTAAGCGGCATCTCAAAGCGCATGAAATGGCGAGTAAAATGCACTGTTAAATTTCTAGGGTAGGGCAACCAGAGACCCGATTAGATCATTTTATATTATGGTTAATTTAAGAATTCTGCAAAATCCTATCACATTTGTTCAATTTACGTCGTTCCTATTTCAGATAGCGTACTGGGCTAGGCGGCATCTTAAAGCGCGTGGAATGGCGAGTGAAATGCACTATTAAACTTCTATGATAGGGCAATCAGAGACCCGATTAGATCATTTTATATTTTGGTTAATACAAGAATTCAGCGAAAGTCTATCACATTTGTTCAATTTACGTCGCTCCTATTTCATATAGCTAATTGGGCTATGCGGCATCTCAAAGCGCATGCAATTACGAGTGAAATGCACTCTTAAACTTCTAGGGTAGGGCGAACAGAGACCCGATTAGATCATTTTACATTAAGGGTAATATAAGAATTCAGCGAAATTCTATCACATTTGTTCAATTTACGTCTTTGATATTTCAGATAGCGTATTGGGCTAAGCGGCATCTGAAAGCGCATGAAATGTCGAGTGAAATACACTATTAGACTTCTATGGTAGGGCGAACAGAGACCCGATTAGATCATTTTACATTAAGGTTAATATAAGAATTCAGGGAAATTCTATCACATTTTTCAATTCACGTGACTCCTATTTCAGATAGCGTATTGTGCTATGCGGCTTCTCAATGCGCATGAAATGGCGAGTAAAATGCACGATTAAACTTCTAGGCTAGGGCGAACAGAGACCCGATTAGATCATTTTACATTTTGTTTAAAATAAGATTTCAGGGAAATTCTATCACATTTGTTCAATTTACGTCGCTCCTATTTCAGATAGCTAATTGGGCTATGCGGCATCTCAAAGCGCATGCAATTACGAGTGAAATGCACTATTAAACTTCTAGGGTAGGGCGAACAGAGACCCGATTAGATCATTTTACATTAAGGTTAATATAAGAATTCAGCGAAATTCAATCACATTTGTTCAATTTACGTCGCTCCTATTTCAGATAGCGTATTGGGCTAAGCGGCATCTCAAAGCGCATGAAATGGCGAGTAAAATGCACGATTAAACTTCTAGGCTAGGGCGAACAGAGACCCGATTAGATCATTTTACATTTTGTTTAAAATAAGATTTCAGGGAAATTCTATCACATTTGTTCAATTTACGTCGCTCCTATTTCAGATAGCTTATTGGGCAAAGCGGCATCTCAAAGCGCATGAAATGATGAGTGAAATGCACTGTTAAACTTCTATGATAGGGCAATCAGAGACCCGACTAGATCATTTTATAGTATGGTTAATTTAAGAATTCAGCGAAACTCTACCACATTTGTTCAATTTACGGCGCTCCTATTTCAGATAGCGTACTGGGCTAGGCGGCACTTTAAAGCGCGCGGAATGGCGAGTAAAATGCACTATTAAAGTTCTATGGTAGGGCAAACAGAGACCCGAGTAGATCACTTTATATTATGATTAATTTAAGAATTCAGCGTAATTCTATCACATTTGTTCAACTTACGTCGCTCCTATTTCAGATAGCGTATTGGGCTAACAGGCATCTCAAAGCGCATGAAATGGCAAATAAAATGCGCTATTAAACTTCTAGGCTAGGGCGAACAGAGACCCGATTAGATCATTTTACATTATGGTTCATAAAAGAATTCAGCGAAATTCTATCACATTTGTTCAACTTACGTCGCTCCTATTTCAGATAGCGTATTGGGCTAAGCGGCCTCTCAAAGCGCATGAAATGGCGAGTAAAATGCACTGTTAAACTTCTAGGGTAGGACAAACAGAGACCCGATTACATCATTTTATATTATGGTTAATTTAAGAATTCAGCGAAATTCTATCACATTTGTTCAATTTACGTCGCTCCTATTTCAGATAGCGTATTGGGCTAAGCGGCATTTCAAAGCGCATGAAATGGCGAGTGAAAGGCACTATTAAACTTCTAGGGTAGGGCGAAGAGTGAACCGATTAGATCATTCGACATTATGGTTAATAAAAGAATTCAGCGAAATCCTATCACATTTGTTCAATTTATATCGCTCCTATTTCAGATAGCGTATTGGGCTAAGCGGCATCTCAAAGCGCATGAAATGTCGAGTGAAATGCACTATTAAAGTTCTAGGGTAGGGCAAACAGAGACCAGATTAGATCATTTTATATTACGGTTAATATAAGAATTCAGCAAAATTCTATCACATTTGTTCAATTTACGTCGTTCCTATTTCAGATAGCGTATTGGGCTAAGCTGAATCTCAAAGCGCATGAAATGACGAGTGAAAGGCACTATTAAACTTCTAGGGTAGGGCGAACAGGGAACCGATTACATCATTTTACATTAAGATTAATATAAGAATTCAGGGAAATTCTATCACATTTGTTCAATTTACGTCGTTCCTATTTCAGATAGCGTATTGGGCTAAGCGGCATCTCAAAGCGCATGAAATAGCGAGTAAAATGCACTATTAAACTTCTAGGGTAGGGCAAGCAGAGACCCGATTACATCATTTTATATTATGGTTAATTTAAGAATTCAGCAAAATTCTATCACATTCGTTCAATTTAGGTCGCTCCTATTTCAGATAGCGTACTGGGCTAGGCGACATCTTAAAGCGCGTGGAATGGGGAGTAAAATGCACTATTAAGGTTCAATGATATGGCAATCAGTGACCCGATTAGATCATTTTATATTATAGTTAATTTAAGATTTCAGGGAAATTCTATCACATTTGTTCAATTTACGTCGCTCCTATTTCGGATAGCGCACTGGGTTAGGCGGCATCCTAAAGCGCGTGGAGTGGCGAGTAAAATGCACTATTAATCATCTATGATAGGGCAATCAGAGACCCGATTAGATCATTTTATATTTTGGTTAATATAAGAATTCAGCGAAATTCTACAACATTTGTTCAATTTACGTCGCTCCTATTTCAGATAGCGTATCGGGCTAAGCGGCATCTCAAAGCGCATGAAATGGCGAGTAAAATGCACTATTAAACTTCTAGGGTAGGGCAAACAGAGACCCGATTAGATCATTTTATGTTATGGTTAATTTAAGAATTCAGGGAAATTCTATCACGTTTGTTCAATTTACGTCGCTACTATTTCAGATAGCGTATTGGGCTAAGCGGCATCTCAAAGCGCATGAAATGGCGACTAAAATGCACTGTTAAACTTCTAGGGTAGGGCAAACTGAGACCCGATTAGATCATTTCATATTATGGTTTATTTAAGAATTCAGAAAAAGTCTATCACATTTGTTCAATTTACGTCGCTCCTATTTCAGATAGCTTATTGGGCTAAGCGGCATCTCAAAGCGCATTAAATGACGAGTGAAATGCACTATTGAACTTCTAGGATAAGGCAAACAGAGACCCGATCAGATCATTTTATATTACGGTTAATATAAGAATTCAGCGTAATTCTATCACATTTGTTCAATTTACGTCGCTGATATTTCAGATAGCGTATTGGGCTAAGCGGCATCTCAAAGCGCAAGAAATGGCGAGTAAAATGCACTATTAAACTTCTAGGGTAGGGCAAACAGAGACCCGATAAGATCATTTTTATTATGGTTAATTTAAGAATTCAGCGAAACTCTATCACATTTGTTCAATTTATGTCGCTCCTATTTCAGATGGCGTATTGGGCTAAGCGGCATATCAATGCGCATGAAATGGCGAGTAAAATGCACTATTAAACTTCTAGGATAAGGCAAACAGAGACCCGATTAGATCATTTTATATTACGGTTAATATAAGAATTCAGCGTAATTCTATCACATTTGTTCAACTTACGTCGTTCCTATTTCAGATAGCATACTGGGCTAGGCGGCATCTTAAAGCGCGCGGAATGGCGAGTAAAATGCACTATTAAACTTCTATGATAGGGCTATCAGAGACCCGATTAGATCATTTTATATTTTGGTTAATATAAGAATTCAGCGAAATTCTGTCACATTCGTTCAATTTACGTCGCTCCTATTTCAGATAGCGTATTGGGCTAAACGGCATCTCAAAGCTCATGAAATGGCGAGTACAATGCACTATTAAACTTCTAGGGTTGGGCGAACAAAGACCCGATTAGATCATTTTACATTAAGGTTAATATAAGAATTCAGGCAAATTCTATCACATTTGTTCAATTTACGTCGCTCCT
The DNA here is from genome assembly GCA_916610135.2 of Macropis europaea. Classification (NCBI taxonomy): domain Eukaryota; kingdom Metazoa; phylum Arthropoda; class Insecta; order Hymenoptera; family Melittidae; genus Macropis; species Macropis europaea. The sequence goes on along the minus strand of CAKAJE020001142.1, from coordinate 108,603 downwards.
ATTTCAGATAGCGTATTGGGCTAAGCGGCATCTCAAAGCGCATGAAATGGCGAGTAATATGCACTATTAAACTTCTATGGTAAGGCAAACACAGACCCGATTAGATCATTTTATATTACGGTTAATATAAGAATTCAGCGAAATTCTATCACATTTGTTCAATTTACGTCGCTCCTATTTCAGATAGCGTACTGGGCTAGGCGGCAACTTAAAGCGCGGGGAATGGCGAGTAAAATGCACTATTAAACTTCTATGATAGGGCAATCAGAGACCCGATTAGATCATTTTATATTTTGGTTAATATAAGAATTCTGCGAAATTCTATCACATTTGTTCAATTTACGTCGCTCCTATTTCAGATAGCGTATTGGGCTAAGCGGCATCTTAAAGCGCGCGGAATGGCGAGTAAAATGCACTATTAAACTTCTAGGGTAGGGCAAACAGAGACTCGATTAGATCATTTTATATTATGGTTAATTTATCAATTCAGCGAAATTCTATCACATTTGTTCAATTTACGTCGCTCCTATTTCAGATAGCTAATTGGGCTAAGCGGCATCGCAAAGCGCATGAATTGACGAGTAAAATGCACTATTAAACTTCTAGGATAAGGCAAACAGAGACCCGATTAGATCATTTTACATTAAGGTTAATATAAGGATTCAGCGTAATTCTGTGACATTTGTTCAACTTACGTAGCTCCTATTTCAGATAGCGTACTGGGCTAGGCGGCAACTTAAAGCGCGTGGAATGGCGAGTAAAATGCACTATTAAGCTTCTATGATAGGGCAATCAGAGACCCGCTTAGATCATTTTATATTTTGGTTAATATAAGAATTCAGCGAAATTCTATCACATTTGTTCAATTTACGTCGCTCCTATTTCAGATAGCGTATTGGGCTAAGCGGCATCTCAAAGCGCACGAAAGGGGGCGTAAAATGCACTACTAAACTTCTAGGGTAGGGCAATCAGAGACCCGATTAGATCATTTTATATTTTGGTTAATATAAGAATGCAGCGAAATTCTGTCACATTTGTTCAATTTACGTCGCTCCTATTTCAGATAGCGTATTGGGCTAAGCGGCATCTCAAAGCGCATGGAATGGCGAGTGAAATGCACTATTAAACTTATAGGGTAGGGCGAACAGAGAGCCGAATAGATCATTTTATATTACGGTTAATATAAGAATTCAGCGTAATTCTATCACATTTGTTCAACTAACGTCGCTCCTATTTCAGATAGCGTATTGGGCTAAGCGGCATCTCAAAGCGCATGAAATGGCGACTAAAATGCACTGTTAAACTTCTAGGGTAGGGCAAACGTAGACCCGATTAGATCATTTCATATTATGGTTTATTTAAGAATTCAGAAAAATTCTATCACATTTGTTCAATTTACGTCGCTCCTATTCCAGATAGCTTATTGGGCTAAGCGGCATCTCAAAGCGCATTAAATGACGAGTGAAATGCACTATTGAACTTCTAGGATAAGGCAAACAGAGACCCGAACAGATCATTTTATATTACGGTTAATATAAGAATTCAGCGTAATTCTATCACATTTGTTCAATTTACGTCGCTGATATTTCAGATAGCGTATTGGGCTAAGCGGCATCTCAAAGCGCACGAAAGGGCGCGTAAAATGCACTACTAAACTTCTAGGGTAGGGCAATCAGAGACCCGATTAGATCATTTTATATTTTGGTTAATATAAGAATTCAGCGTAATTCTATCACATTTGTTCAATTTACGTCGCTGATATTTCAGATAGCGTATTGGGCTAAGCGGCATTTCAAAGCGCAAGAAATGGCGAGTAAAATGCACTATTAAACTTCTAGGATAAGGCAAACAGAGACCCGATTAGATCATTTTATATTACGGTTAATATAAGAATTCAGCGTAATTCTGTGACATTTGTTCAACTTACGTAGCTCCTATTTCAGATAGCGTACTGGGCTAGGCGGCAACTTAAAGGGCGTGGAATGGCGAGTAAAATGCACTATTAAGCTTCTATGATAGGGCAATCAGAGACCCGCTTAGATCATTTTATATTTTGGTTAATATAAGAATTCAGCGAAATTCTATCACATTCGTTCAATTTACGTCGCTCCTATTTCAGATAGCGTATTGGGATAAGCGGCATCTCAAGGCGCATGAAATGGCGAGTAAAATGCACTATTAAACTTCTAGGGTAGGGCAACCAGAGCCCCGATTAGATCATTTTACATGAAGGTTAAGATAAGAATTCAGCGAAATTCTATCACAATTGTTCAATTTACGTCGCTCCTATTTCAGATAGCGTATTGGGCTAAGCGGCATCTCAAAGCGCACGAAAGGGCGAGTAAAATGCACTATTAAAGTTCTAGGGTAGGGCAAACAGAGACCCCATTAGATCATTTTATATTTTGGTTGATATAAGAATTCAGCGAAATTCTATCACATTTTTTCAATTTACGTCGCTCCTATTTCAGATAGTGTACTGGGCTAGGCGGCATCTTAAAGCGCGTGGAAGGGCGAGTAAAATGCACTACTAAACTTCTATGATAGGGCAATCAGAGTCCCGTTTAGATCATTTTATATTTTCTTTAATATAAGATTTCAGGGAAATTCTATCACATTTGTTCAACTTACGTCGCTCCTATTTCAGATAGCGTACTGGGCTAGGCGGCATCTCAAAGCGGGTGGAATGGCGAGTAAAATGCACTCTTAAACATCTATGATAGGGCAATCAGAGACCCGATTAGATCATTTTATATTTTGGTTAATATAAGAATTCAGCGAAATTCTATCACATTTGTTCAATTTACGTCGCTCCTATTTCAGATAGCGTATTGGGCTAAGCGGCATCTCAAAGCACATGGAATGGCGAGTGAAATGCACTATTAAACTTCTGGGGTAGGGCGAACAGAGACCCGAATAGATCATTTTATATTACGGTTAATATAAGAATTCAGCGTAATTCTGTCACATTTGTTCAAGTTACGTAGCTCCTATTTCAGATAGCGTACTGGGCTAGGCGGCAACTTAAACCGCGTGGAATGGCGAGTAAAATGCACTGTTAAACTTCTATGATAGGGCAATCAGAGACCCGATTAGTTCATTTTATATTTTGGTTAATATAAGAATCCAGCCTAATTCTATCACATTTGTTCAATTTACGTCGCTCCTATTTCAGATAGCGTATTGGGCTAAGCTGCAGCTCAAAGCGCAAGAAATGGCTCGTAAAATGCACTATTAAACTTCTAGGGTAGGGCAAACAGAGACCGGATTAGATCATTTTATATTTTGGTTAATATAAGAATTCAGCGAAATTCTATCACATTTGTTCAATTTACGTCGCTCCTATTTCAGATAGCGTATTGGGCTAAGAGGCATCTCAAAGCGCATGAAATGGCGAGTAAAATGCACTATTAAACTTCTAGGATAAGGCAAACAGAGACCCGATTAGATCATTTTATATTACGGTTAATATAAGAATTCAGCGTAATTCTGTGACATTTGTTCAACTTACGTAGCTCCTATTTCAGATAGCGTGCTGAGCTAGGCGGCAACTTAAAGCGCGTGGAATGGCGAGTAAAATGCACTGTTAAACTTCTATGATAGGGCAATCAGAGACCCGATTAGATCGTTTTATATTATGGTTAATACAAGAATTCAGCGAAGTTCTATCACATTTGTTTAATTTACGTCGCTCCTATTTCAGATAGCGTATTGGGCTAAGCGGCATCTCAAAGCGCATGAAATGGCGAGTAAAATGCACTATTAAACTTCTAGGGTAGGGCAATCAGAGACCCGATTAGATCATTTTATATTTTGGTTAATATAAGAATTCAGCGATATTCTATCACATTTGTTCAATTTACGTCGCTCCTATTTCAGATAGCGTATTGGGCTAAGCGGCATCTCAAAGCGCATGAAATGACGAGTGAAATGCACTATTAAACTTCTAGGGTAGGGCAATCAGAGACCCGATTAGATCATTTTACATTAAGGTTAATATAAGAATTCAGCGAAATTCTATCACATTTGTTCAATTTACATCGCTCCTATTTCAGATAGCGACTTGTGCTAAGCGTCATCTCAAAGCGCAAGAAATGGCGAGTAAAATGCACTATTAAACTTCTAGGATAAGGCAAACAGATACCCGATTAGATCATTTTATATTACGGTTAATATAAGAATTCAGCGTAATTCTGTGACATTTGTTCAACTTACGTAGCTCCTATTTCGGATAGCGTGCTGGGCTAGGCGGCAACTTAAAGCGCGTGGAATGGCGAGTAAAATGCACTATTAAACTTCTATGATAGGGCAATCAGAGACCCGATTACATCATTTTATATTTTGGTTAATAGAAGAATTCAGCGAAATTCTATCACATTTGTTCAATTTACGTCGCTCCTATTTCAGATAGCGTATTGGGATAAGCGGCATCTCAAGGCGCATGAAATGGCGAGTAAAATGCACTACTAAACTTCTAGGGTAGGGCAATCAGAGACCCGATTAGATCATTTTATATTATGGTTAATTTAAGAATTCAGCGAAATTTTATCACATTTGTTCAATTTACGTCGCTCCTATTTCAGATAGCGTATTGGGCTAAGCGGCATGTCAAAGCGCATGAAATGACGAGAGAAATGCACTATTAAACTTCTTGGGTAGGGCGAACAGAGACCCGATTACATCATTTTATATTATGGTTAATTTAAGAATTCAGCAAAATTCTATCACATTTGTTCAATTTACGTCGCTCCTATTTCAGATAGCGTGCTGAGCTACGCGGTATCTTAAAGCGCGTGGAAGGGCGAGTAAAATGCACTACTAAACTTCTATGATAGGGCAATCAGAGTCCCGCTTAGATCATTTTATATTTTCTTTAATATAAGATTTCAGGGAAATTCTATCACATTTGTTCAACTTACGTCGCTCCTATTTCAGATAGCGTACTGGGCTAGGCGGCATCTCAAAGCGGGTGGAATGGCGAGTAAAATGCACTCTTAAACATCTATGATAGGGCAATCAGAGACCCGATTAGATCATTTTATATTTTGGTTAATATAAGAATTCAGCGAAATTCTATCACATTTGTTCAATTTACGTCGCTCCTATTTCAGATAGCGTATTGGGCTAAGCGGCATCTCAAAGCACATGGAATGGCGAGTGAAATGCACTATTAAACTTCTAGGGTAGGGCGAACAGAGACCCGAATAGATCATTTTATATTACGGTTAATATAAGAATTCAGCGTAATTCTGTCACATTTGTTCAAGTTACGTAGCTCCTATTTCAGATAGCGTACTGGGCTAGGCGGCAACTTAAACCGCGTGGAATGGCGAGTAAAATGCACTGTTAAACTTCTATGATAGGGCAATCAGAGACCCGATTAGTTCATTTTATATTTTGGTTAATATAAGAATCCAGCCTAATTCTATCACATTTGTTCAATTTACGTCGCTCCTATTTCAGATAGCGTATTGGGCTAAGCTGCAGCTCAAAGCGCAAGAAATGGCTCGTAAAATGCACTATTAAACTTCTAGGGTAGGGCAAACAGAGACCGGATTAGATCATTTTATATTTTGGTTAATATAAGAATTCAGCGAAATTCTATCACATTTGTTCAATTTACGTCGCTCCTATTTCAGATAGCGTATTGGGCTAAGAGGCATCTCAAAGCGCATGAAATGGCGAGTAAAATGCACTATTAAACTTCTAGGATAAGGCAAACAGAGACCCGATTAGATCATTTTATATTACGGTTAATATAAGAATTCAGCGTAATTCTGTGACATTTGTTCAACTTACGTAGCTCCTATTTCAGATAGCGTGCTGGGCTAGGCGGCAACTTAAAGCGCGTGGAATGGCGAGCAAAATGCACTGTTAAACTTCTATGATAGGGCAATCAGAGACCCGATTAGATCGTTTTATATTATGGTTAATACAAGAATTCAGCGAAGTTCTATCACATTTGTTTAATTTACGTCGCTCCTATTTCAGATAGCGTATTGGGCTAAGCGGCATCTCAAAGCGCATGAAATGGCGAGTAAAATGCACTATTAAACTTCTAGGGTAGGGCAATCAGAGACCCGATTAGATCATTTTATATTTTGGTTAATATAAGAATTCAACGAAATTCTATCACATTTGTTCAATTTACGTCGCTCCTATTTCAGATAGCGTATTGGGCTAAGCGGCATCTCAAAGCGCATTAAATGGCGAGTAAAATGCACTATTAAACTTCTAGGGTAGGGCAATCAGAGACCCGATTAGATCATTTCATATTTTGGTTAATATAAGAATTCAGCGATATTCTATCACATTTGTTCAATTTACGTCGCTCCTATTTCAGATAGCGTATTGGGCTAAGCGGCATCTCAAAGCGCATGAAATGACGAGTGAAATGCACTATTAAACTTCTAGGGTAGGGCAATCAGAGACCCGATTAGATCATTTTACATTAAGGTTAATATAAGAATTCAGCGAAATTCTATCACATTTCTTCAATTTACATCGCTCCTATTTCAGATAGCGACTTGTGCTAAGCGTCATCTCAAAGCGCAAGAAATGGCGAGTAAAATGCACTATTAAACTTCTAGGATAAGGCAAACAGATACCCGATTAGATCATTTTATATTACGGCTAATATAAGAATTCAGCGTAATTCTGTGACATTTGTTCAACTTACGTAGCTCCTATTTCGGATAGCGTGCTGGGCTAGGCGGCAACTTAAAGCGCGTGGAATGGCGAGTAAAATGCACTATTAAACTTCTATGATAGGGCAATCAGAGACCCGATTACATCATTTTATATTTTGGTTAATAGAAGAATTCAGCGAAATTCTATCACATTTGTTCAATTTACGTCGCTCCTATTTCAGATAGCGTATTGGGATAAGCGGCATCTCAAGGCGCATGAAATGGCGAGTAAAATGCACTACTAAACTTCTAGGGTAGGGCAATCAGAGACCCGATTAGATCATTTATATTATGGTTAATTTAAGAATTCAGCAAGATTCTAACACATTTGTTCAATTTACGTCGCTCCTATTTCAGATAGCGTACTCGGATAGGCGGCATCTCAAAGCGCATGAAATGGCGAGTAAAATGCACTATTAAACTTCTAGGGTAAGGCAAACAGAGACCCGATTAGATCATTTTATATTACGGTTAATATAAGAATTCAGCGAAATTTTATCACATTTGTTCAATTTACGTCGCTCCTATTTCAGATAGCGTATTGGGCTAAGCGGCATCTCAAAGCGCATGGAATGGCGAGTGAAATGCACTATTAAACTTGTAGGGTAGTTCGAACAGAGACCCGAATAGATCATTTTATATTGCGGTTAATATAAGAATTCAGCGTAATTCTGTCACATTTGTTCAAGTTACGTAGCTCCTATTTCAGATAGCGTACTGGGCTAGGCGGCAACTTAAACCGCGTGGAATGGCGAGTAAAATGCACTGTTAAACTTCTATGATAGGGCAATCAGAGACCCGATTAGTTCATTTTATATTTTGGTTAATATAAGAATCCAGCCTAATTCTATCACATTTGTTCAATTTACGTCGCTCCTATTTCAGATAGCGTATTGGGCTCAGCTGCAGCTCAAAGCGCAAGAAATGGCTCGTAAAATGCACTATTAAACTTCTAGGGTAGGGCAAACAGAGACCGGATTAGATCATTTTATATTTTGGTTAATATAAGAATTCAGCGAAATTCTATCACATTTGTTCAATTTACGTCGCTCCTATTTCAGATAGCGTATTGGGCTAAGAGGCATCTCAAAGCGCATGAAATGGCGAGTAAAATGCACTATTAAACTTCTAGGATAAGGCAAACAGAGACCCGATTAGATCATTTTATATTACGGTTAATATAAGAATTCAGCGTAATTCTGTGACATTTGTTCAACTTACGTAGCTCCTATTTCAGATAGCGTGCTGGGCTAGGCGGCAACTTAAAGCGCGTGGAATGGCGAGTAAAATGCACTGTTAAACTTCTATGATAGGGCAATCAGAGACCCGATTAGATCGTTTTATATTATGGTTAATACAAGAATTCAGCGAAGTTCTATCACATTTGTTTAATTTACGTCGCTCCTATTTCAGATAGCGTATTGGGCTAAGCGGCATCTCAAAGCGCATGAAATGGCGAGTAAAATGCACTATTAAACTTCTAGGGTAGGGCAATCAGAGACCCGATTAGATCATTTTATATTTTGGTTAATATAAGAATTCAGCGAAATTCTATCACATTTGTTCAATTTACGTCGCTCCTATTTCAGATAGCGTATTGGGCTAAGCGGCATCTCAAAGCGCATGAAATGACGAGTGAAATGCACTATTAAACTTCTAGGGTAGGGCAATCGGAGACCCGATTAGATCATTTTACATTAAGGTTAATATAAGAATTCAGCGAAATTCTATCACATTTGTTCAATTTACATCGCTCCTATTTCAGATAGCGACTTGTGCTAAGCGTCATCTCAAAGCGCAAGAAATGGCGAGTAAAATGCACTATTAAACTTCTAGGATAAGGCAAACAGATACCCGATTAGATCATTTTATATTACGGTTAATATAAGAATTCAGCGTAATTCTGTGACATTTGTTCAACTTACGTAGCTCCTATTTCGGATAGCGTGCTGGGCTAGGCGGCAACTTAAAGCGCGTGGAATGGCGAGTAAAATGCACTATTAAACTTCTATGATAGGGCAATCAGAGACCCGATTACATCATTTTATATTTTGGTTAATAGAAGAATTCAGCGAAATTCTATCACATTTGTTCAATTTACGTCGCTCCTATTTCAGATAGCGTATTGGGCTAAGCGGCATCTTAAAGCGCGCGGAATGGCGAGTAAAATGCACTATTAAACTTCTAGGGTAGGGCAAACAGAGACTCGATTAGATCATTTTATATTATGGTTAATTTATCAATTCAGCGAAATACTATCACATTTGTTCAATTTACGTCGCTGCTATTTCAGATAGCTTATTGGGCTAAGCGGCATCGCAAAGCGCATGAATTGACGAGTAAAATGCACTATTAAATTTCTAGGATAAGGCAAACAGAGACCCGATTAGATCATTTTATATTACGGTTAATATAAGAATTCAGCGTAATTCTGTGACATTTGTTCAACTTACGTAGCTCCTATTTCAGATAGCGTACTGGGCTAGGCGGCAACTTAAAGGGCGTGGAATGGCGAGTAAAATGCACTATTAAGCTTCTATGATGGGGCAATCAGAGACCCGCTTAGATCATTTTATATTTTGGTTAATATAAGAATTCAGCGAAATTCTATCACATTTGTTCAATTTACGTCGCTCCTATTTCAGATAGCGTGCTGAGCTACGCGGTATCTTAAAGCGCGTGGACGGGCGAGTAAAATGCACTACTAAACTTCTATGATAGGGCAATCAGAGACCCGATTAGATCATTTTATATTTTGGTTAATATAAGAATTCAGCGAAATTCTATCACATTTGTTCAATTTACGTCGCTCCTATTTCAGATAGCGTATTGGGATAAGCGGCATCTCAAGGCGCATGAAATGGCGAGTAAAATGCACTACTAAACTTCTAGGGTAGGGCAATCAGAGACCCGATTAGATCATTTTATATTATGGTTAATTTAAGAATTCAGCAAGATTCTAACACATTTGTTCAATTTACGTCGCGCCTATTTCAGATAGCGTACTCGGATAGGCGGCATCTCAAAGCGCATGAAATGGCGAGTAAAATGCACTATTAAACTTCTAGGGTAAGGCAAACAGAGACCCGATTAGATCATTTTATATTACGGTTAATATAAGAATTCAGCGAAATTTTATCACATTTGTTCAATTTACGTCGCTCCTATTTCAGATAGCGTATTGGGCTAAGCGGCATCTCAAAGCGCATGAAATGACGAGAGAAATGCACTATTAAACTTCTAGGGTAGGGCGAACAGAGACCCGAATAGATCATTTTATATTACGGTTAATATAAGAATTCAGCGTAATTCTGTCACATTTGTTCAAGTTACGTAGCTCCTATTTCAGATAGCGTACTGGGCTAGGCGGCAACTTAAACCGCGTGGAATGGCGAGTAAAATGCACTGTTACACTTCTATGATAGGGCAATCAGAGACCCGATTAGTTCATTTTATATTTTGGTTAATATAAGAATCCAGGCTAATTCTATCACATTTGTTCAATTTACGTCGCTCCTATTTCAGATAGCTTATTGGGCTAAGCGGCAACTCAAAGCGCATGAAATGACGAGTGAAATGCACTATTAAACTTCTAGGGTTGGGCACATATAGACCCGATTAGATCATTTCATATTTTGGTTAATATAAGAATTCAGCGATATTCTATCACATTTGTTCAATTTACGTCGCTCCTATTTCAGATAGCGTATTGGGCTAAGCGGCATCTCAAAGCGCATGAAATGACGAGTGAAATGCACTATTAAACTTCTAGGGTAGGGCAATCAGAGACCCGATTAGATCATTTTACATTAAGGTTAATATAAGAATTCAGCGAAATTCTATCACATTTGTTCAATTTACATCGCTCCTATTTCAGATAGCGACTTGTGCTAAGCGTCATCTCAAAGCGCAAGAAATGGCGAGTAAAATGCACTATTAAACTTCTAGGATAAGGCAAACAGATACCCGATTAGATCATTTTATATTACGGTTAATATAAGAATTCAGCGTAATTCTGTGACATTTGTTCAACTTACGTAGCTCCTATTTCGGATAGCGTGCTGGGCTAGGCGGCAACTTAAAGCGCGTGGTATGGCGAGTAAAATGCACTATTAAACTTCTATGATAGGGCAATCAGAGACCCGATTATATCATTTTATATTTTGGTTAATATAAGAATTCAGCGAAATTCTATCACATTTGTTCAATTTACGTCGCTCCTATTTCAGATAGCGTATTGGGCTAAGCGGCATCTCAAAGCACATGGAATGGCGAGTGAAATGCACTATTAAACTTCTAGGGTAGGGCGAACAGAGACCCGAATAGATCATTTTATATTACGGTTAATATAAGAATTCAGCGTAATTCTGTCACATTTGTTCAAGTTACGTAGCTCCTATTTCAGATAGCGTACTGGGCTAGGCGGCAACTTAAACCGCGTGGAATGGCGAGTAAAATGCACTGTTAAACTTCTATGATAGGGCAATCAGAGACCCGATTAGTTCAGTTTATATTTTGGTTAATATAAGAATCCAGCCTAATTCTATCACATTTGTTCAATTTACGTCGCTCCTATTTCAGATAGCGTATTGGGCTCAGCTGCAGCTCAAAGCGCAAGAAATGGCTCGTAAAATGCACTATTAAACTTCTAGGGTAGGGCAAACAGAGACCGGATTAGATCATTTTATATTTTGGTTAATATAAGAATTCAGCGAAATTCTATCACATTTGTTCAATTTACGTCGCTCCTATTTCAGATAGCGTATTGGGCTAAGAGGCATCTCAAAGCGCATGAAATGGCGAGTAAAATGCACTATTAAACTTCTAGGATAAGGCAAACAGAGACCCGATTAGATCATTTTATATTACGGTTAATATAAGAATTCAGCGTAATTCTGTGACATTTGTTCAACTTACGTAGCTCCTATTTCAGATAGCGTGCTGGGCTAGGCGGCAACTTAAAGCGCGTGGAATGGCGAGTAAAATGCACGGTTAAACTTCTATGATAGGGCAATCAGAGACCCGATTAGATCGTTTTATATTATGGTTAATACAAGAATTCAGCGAAGTTCTATCACATTTGTTTAATTTACGTCGCTCCTATTTCAGATAGCGTATTGGGCTAAGCGGCATCTCAAAGCGCATGAAATGGCGAGTAAAATGCACTATTAAACTTCTAGGGTAGGGCAATCAGAGACCCGATTAGATCATTTTATATTTTGGTTAATATAAGAATTCAGCGAAATTCTATCACATTTGTTCAATTTACGTCGCTCCTATTTCAGATAGCGTATTGGGCTAAGCGGCATCTCAAAGCGCATGAAATGACGAGTGAAATGCACTATTAAACTTCTAGGGTAGGGCAATCGGAGACCCGATTAGATCATTTTACATTAAGGTTAATATAAGAATTCAGCGAAATTCTATCACATTTGTTCAATTTACATCGCTCCTATTTCAGATAGCGACTTGTGCTAAGCGTCATCTCAAAGCGCAAGAAATGGCGAGTAAAATGCACTATTAAACTTCTAGGATAAGGCAAACAGATACCCGATTAGATCATTTTATATTACGGTTAATATAAGAATTCAGCGTAATTCTGTGACATTTGTTCAACTTACGTAGCTCCTATTTCGGATAGCGTGCTGGGCTAGGCGGCAACTTAAAGCGCGTGGAATGGCGAGTAAAATGCACTATTAAACTTCTATGATAGGGCAATCAGAGACCCGATTACATCATTTTATATTTTGGTTAATAGAAGAATTCAGCGAAATTCTATCACATTTGTTCAATTTACGTCGCTCCTATTTCAGATAGCGTATTGGGCTAAGCGGCATCTTAAAGCGCGCGGAATGGCGAGTAAAATGCACTATTAAACTTCTAGGGTAGGGCAAACAGAGACTCGATTAGATCATTTTATATTATGGTTAATTTATCAATTCAGCGAAATACTATCACATTTGTTCAATTTACGTCGCTGCTATTTCAGATAGCTTATTGGGCTAAGCGGCATCGCAAAGCGCATGAATTGACGAGTAAAATGCACTATTAAATTTCTAGGATAAGGCAAACAGAGACCCGATTAGATCATTTTATATTACGGTTAATATAAGAATTCAGCGTAATTCTGTGACATTTGTTCAACTTACGTAGCTCCTATTTCAGATAGCGTACTGGGCTAGGCGGCAACTTAAAGGGCGTGGAATGGCGAGTAAAATGCACTATTAAGCTTCTATGATGGGGCAATCAGAGACCCGCTTAGATCATTTTATATTTTGGTTAATATAAGAATTCAGCGAAATTCTATCACATTTGTTCAATTTACGTCGCTCCTATTTCAGATAGCGTGCTGAGCTACGCGGTATCTTAAAGCGCGTGGACGGGCGAGTAAAATGCACTACTAAACTTCTATGATAGGGCAATCAGAGACCCGATTAGATCATTTTATATTTTGGTTAATATAAGAATTCAGCGAAATTCTATCACATTTGTTCAATTTACGTCGCTCCTATTTCAGATAGGTTATTGGGATAAGCGGCATCTCAAGGCGCATGAAATGGCGAGTAAAATGCACTACTATACTTCTAGGGTAGGGCAATCAGAGACCCGATTAGATCATTTTATATTATGGTTAATTTAAGAATTCAGCAAGATTCTAACACATTTGTTCAATTTACGTCGCGCCTATTTCAGATAGCGTACTCGGATAGGCGGCATCTCAAAGCGCATGAAATGGCGAGTAAAATGCACTATTAAACTTCTAGGGTAAGGCAAACAGAGACCCGATTAGATCATTTTATATTACGGTTAATATAAGAATTCAGCGAAATTTTATCACATTTGTTCAATTTACGTCGCTCCTATTTCAGATAACGTATTGGGCTAAGCGGCATCTCAAAGCGCATGAAATGACGAGAGAAATGCACTATTAAACTTCTTGGGCAGGGCGAACAGAGACCCGATTACATCATTTTATATTATGGTTAATTTAAGAATTCAGCAAAATTCTATCACATTTGTTCAATTTACGTCGCTCCTATTTCAGATAGCGTGCTGAGCTACGCGGTATCTTAAAGCGCGTGGACGGGCGAGTAAAATGCACTACTAAACTTCTATGATAGGGCAATCAGAGACCCGATTAGATCATTTTATATTTTGGTTAATATAAGAATTCAGCGAAATTCTATCACATTTGTTCAATTTACGTCGCTCCTATTTCAGATAGCGTATTGGGCTAAGCGGCATCTCAAAGCACATGGAATGGCGAGTGAAATGCACTATTAAACTTCTAGGGTAGGGCGAACAGAGACCCGAATAGATCATTTTATATTACGGTTCATATAAGAATTCAGCGTAATTCTGTCACATTTGTTCAAGTTACGTAGCTCCTATTTCAGATAGCGTACTGGGCTAGGCGGCAACTTAAACCGCGTGGAATGGCGAGTAAAATGCACTGTTAAACTTCTATGATAGGGCAATCAGAGACCCGATTAGTTCATTTTATATTTTGGTTAATATAAGAATCCAGGCTAATTCTATCACATTTGTTCAATTTACGTCGCTCCTATTTCAGATAGCTTATTGGGCTAAGCGGCAACTCAAAGCGCATGAAATGACGAGTGAAATGCACTATTAAACTTCTAGGGTTGGGCACATATAGACCCGATTAGATCATTTTATATTTTGGTTAATATAAGAATTCAGGGAAATTCTATCACATTTGTTCAATTTACGTCGCTCCTATTTCAGATAGCTATTGGGCTAAGCGGCATCTCAAAGCGCATGAAATGACGAGAGAAATGCACTATTAAACTTCTTGGGTAGGGCGAACAGAGACCCGATTACATCATTTTATATTATGGTTAATATAAGAATTCAGCGATATTCTATCGCATTTGTTCAATTTGCGTCGCTCCTATTTCAGATGGCGTATTGGGCTAAGCGGCATCTCAAAGCGCACGAAATGACGAATAAAATGCACCATTAAGCTTCTACGCTAGGGCGAACAGAGACCCGATTAGATCATTTAACATTATGGTAAATAAAAGAATCCAGCGAAATTCTATCACATTTGTTCAATTTACGTCGCTCCTATTTCAGATAGCGTACTGGGCTAGGCGGCATCTCAAAGCGCATGAAATGACGAGTAAAATGCTCTATTAAACTTCTAGGGTAGGGCAAACAGAGACCCGATTAGGTCATTTCATATTATGGTTAATTTAAGAATTCAGCGAAATTCTATCACATTTGTTCAAGTTACATCGCTCCTATTTCAGATAGCTTATTGGGCTAAGCGGCATCTCAAAGCGCATGAAATGGCGAGTAAAATGCACTATTAAACTTCTAGGATAAGGCAAACAGAGACCCGATTAGATCATTTTATATTACGGTTAATATAAGAATCCAGCGTAATTCTGTCACATTTGTTCAAGTTACGTAGCTCCTATTTCAGATAGCGTACTGGGCTAGGCGGCAACTTAAACCGCGTGGAATGGCGAGAAAAATGCACTATTAAACTTCTGTGATAGGGCAATCAGAGACCCGATTAGTTCATTTTATATTTTGGTTAATATAAGAATCCAGCGAAATTCTATCACATTTGTTCAATTTACGTCGCTCCTATTTCAGATAGCGTATTGGGCTAAGCGGCATCTCAAAGCGCACGAAAGGGCGAGTAAAATGCACTATTAAACTACTAGGGTGGGGCAATCAGAGACCCGATAAGATCATTTTATATTACGGTTAATATAAGAATTCAGCGAAATTCTATCACATTTGTTCAATTTACGTCGCTCCTATTTCAGATAGCTTATTGGGCTAAGCGGCAACTCAAAGCGCATGAAATGACGAGTGAAATGCACTATTAAACTTCTAGGGTTGGGCACATATAGACCCGATTAGATCATTTTATATTTTGGTTAATATAAGAATTCAGCGAAATTCTATCACATTTTTTCAATTTACGTCGCTCCTATTTCAGATAGCGTATTGGGCTAAGCGGCATCTCAAAGCGCATGGAATGACGAGTAAAATGCACTAATAAACTTCTAGGATAAGGCAAACGGAGATCCGATTAGACCATTTTATATTACGGTTAATATAAGAATGCAGCGTAATTCTATCACATTTGTTCAATTTACGTCGTTCCTATTTCAGATAGCATACTGGGCTAGGCGGCATCTTAAAGCGCGTGGAATGGCGAGTAAAATGCACTATTAAACTTCTATAATAGGGCAATCAGAGACCCGATTAGATCATTTTATATTTTGGTTAATATAAGAATTCAGCGTAATTCTATCACATTTGTTCAATTTACGTCGCTCCTATTTCAGATAGCGTATTGGGCTAAGCGGCATCTCAAAGCGCATGAAATGACGAATAAAATGCACTATTAAGCTTCTACGCTAGGGCGAACAGAGACCCGATTAGATCATTTAACATTATGGTAAATAAAAGAATCCAGCGAAATTCTATCACATTTGTTCAATTTACCTCGCTCCTATTTCAGATAGCGTACTGGGCTAGGCGGCATCTCAAAGCGCATGAAATGACGAGTAAAATGCTCTATTAAACTTCTAGGGTAGGGCAAACAGAGACCCGATTAGGTCATTTCATATTATGGTTAATTTAAGAATTCAGCGAAATTCTATCACATTTGTTCAAGTTACATCGCTCCTATTTCAGATAGCTTATTGGGCTAAGCGGCATCTCAAAGCGCATGAAATGGCGAGTAAAATGCACTATTAAACTTCTAGGATAAGGCAAACAGAGACCCGATTAGATCATTTTATATTACGGTTAATATAAGAATTCAGCGTAATTCTGTCACATTTGTTCAATTTACGTCGCTCCTATTTCAGATAGCTTATTGGGCTAAGCGGCAACTCAAAGCGCATGAAATGACGAGTGAAATGCACTATTAAACTTCTAGGGTTGGGCACATATAGACCCGATTAGATCATTTTATATTTTGGTTAATATAAGAATTCAGGGAAATTCTATCACATTTGTTCAATTTACGTCGCTCCTATTTCAGATAGCTATTGGGCTAAGCGGCATCTCAAAGCGCATGAAATGACGAGAGAAATGCACTATTAAACTTCTTGGGTAGGGCGAGCAGAGACCCGATTACATCATTTTATATTATGGTTAATATAAGAATTCAGCGATATTCTATCGCATTTGTTCAATTTGCGTCGCTCCTATTTCAGATGGCGTATTGGGCTAAGCGGCATCTCAAAGCGCACGAAATGACGAATAAAATGCACCATTAAGCTTCTACGCTAGGGCGAACAGAGACCCGATTAGATCATTTAACATTATGGTAAATAAAAGAATCCAGCGAAATTCTATCACATTTGTTCAATTTACGTCGCTCCTATTTCAGATAGCGTACTGGGCTAGGCGGCATCTCAAAGCGCATGAAATGACGAGTAAAATGCTCTATTAAACTTCTAGGGTAGGGCAAACAGAGACCCGATTAGGTCATTTCATATTATGGTTAATTTAAGAATTCAGCGAAATTCTATCACATTTGTTCAAGTTACATCGCTCCTATTTCAGATAGCTTATTGGGCTAAGCGGCATCTCAAAGCGCATGAAATGGCGAGTAAAATGCACTATTAAACTTCTAGGATAAGGCAAACAGAGACCCGATTAGATCATTTTATATTACGGTTAATATAAGAATCCAGCGTAATTCTGTCACATTTGTTCAAGTTACGTAGCTCCTATTTCAGATAGCGTACTGGGCTAGGCGGCAACTTAAACCGCGTGGAATGGCGAGAAAAATGCACTATTAAACTTCTGTGATAGGGCAATCAGAGACCCGATTAGATCATTTTATATTTTGGTTAATATAAGAATCCAGCGAAATTCTATCACATTTGTTCAATTTACGTCGCTCCTATTTCAGATAGCGTATTGGGCTAAGCGGCATCTCAAAGCGCACGAAAGGGCGAGTAAAATGCACTATTAAACTACTAGGGTGGGGCAATCAGAGACCCGATAAGATCATTTTATATTACGGTTAATATAAGAATTCAGCGAAGTTCTATCACATTTGTTCAATTTACGTCGCTCCTATTTCAGATAGCTTATTGGGCTAAGCGGCAACTCAAAGCGCATGAAATGACGAGTGAAATGCACTATTAAACTTCTAGGGTTGGGCACATATAGACCCGATTAGATCATTTTATATTTTGGTTAATATAAGAATTCAGCGAAATTCTATCACATTTTTTCAATTTACGTCGCTCCTATTTCAGATAGCGTATTGGGCTAAGCGGCATCTCAAAGCGCATGAAATGACGAGTAAAATGCACTAATAAACTTCTAGGATAAGGCAAACGGAGATCCGATTAGACCATTTTATATTACGGTTAATATAAGAATGCAGCGTAATTCTATCACATTTGTTCAATTTACGTCGTTCCTATTTCAGATAGCATACTGGGCTAGGCGGCATCTTAAAGCGCGTGGAATGGCGAGTAAAATGCACTATTAAACTTCTATAATAGGGCAATCAGAGACCCGATTAGATCATTTTATATTTTGGTTAATATAAGAATTCAGCGTAATTCTATCACATTTGTTCAATTTACGTCGCTCCTATTTCAGATAGCGTATTGGGCTAAGCGGCATCTCAAAGCGCATGAAATGACGAATAAAATGCACTATTAAGCTTCTACGCTAGGGCGAACAGAGACCCGATTAGATCATTTAACATTATGGTAAATAAAAGAATCCAGCGAAATTCTATCACATTTGTTCAATTTACCTCGCTCCTATTTCAGATAGCGTACTGGGCTAGGCGGCATCTTAAAGCGCATGAAATGACGAGTAAAATGCTCTATTAAACTTCTAGGGTAGGGCAAACAGAGACCCGATTAGGTCATTTCATATTATGGTTAATTTAAGAATTCAGCGAAATTCTATCACATTTGTTCAAGTTACATCGCTCCTATTTCAGATAGCTTATTGGGCTAAGCGGCATCTCAAAGCGCATGAAATGGCGAGTAAAATGCACTATTAAACTTCTAGGATAAGGCAAACAGAGACCCGATTAGATCATTTTATATTACGGTTAATATAAGAATTCAGCGTAATTCTGTCACATTTGTTCAATTTACGTCGCTCCTATTTCAGATAGCTTATTGGGCTAAGCGGCAACTCAAAGCGCATGAAATGACGAGTGAAATGCACTATTAAACTTCTAGGGTTGGGCACATATAGACCCGATTAGATCATTTTATATTTTGGTTAATATAAGAATTCAGGGAAATTCTATCACATTTGTTCAATTTACGTCGCTCCTATTTCAGATAGCTATTGGGCTAAGCGGCATCTCAAAGCGCATGAAATGACGAGAGAAATGCACTATTAAACTTCTTGGGTAGGGCGAGCAGAGACCCGATTACATCATTTTATATTATGGTTAATATAAGAATTCAGCGATATTCTATCGCATTTGTTCAATTTGCGTCGCTCCTATTTCAGATGGCGTATTGGGCTAAGCGGCATCTCAAAGCGCACGAAATGACGAATAAAATGCACCATTAAGCTTCTACGCTAGGGCGAACAGAGACCCGATTAGATCATTTAACATTATGGTAAATAAAAGAATCCAGCGAAATTCTATCACATTTGTTCAATTTACGTCGCTCCTATTTCAGATAGCGTACTGGGCTAGGCGGCATCTCAAAGCGCATGAAATGACGAGTAAAATGCTCTATTAAACTTCTAGGGTAGGGCAAACAGAGACCCGATTAGGTCATTTCATATTATGGTTAATTTAAGAATTCAGCGAAATTCTATCACATTTGTTCAAGTTACATCGCTCCTATTTCAGATAGCTTATTGGGCTAAGCGGCATCTCAAAGCGCGTGAAATGGCGAGTAAAATGCACTATTAAACTTCTAGGATAAGGCAAACAGAGACCCGATTAGATCATTTTATATTACGGTTAATATAAGAATCCAGCGTAATTCTGTCACATTTGTTCAAGTTACGTAGCTCCTATTTCAGATAGCGTACTGGGCTAGGCGGCAACTTAAACCGCGTGGAATGGCGAGAAAAATGCACTATTAAACTTCTGTGATAGGGCAATCAGAGACCCGATTAGTTCATTTTATATTTTGGTTAATATAAGAATCCAGCGAAATTCTATCACATTTGTTCAATTTACGTCGCTCCTATTTCAGATAGCGTATTGGGCTAAGCGGCATCTCAAAGCGCACGAAAGGGCGAGTAAAATGCACTATTAAACTTCTAGGGTGGGGCAATCAGAGACCCGATAAGATCATTTTATATTACGGTTAATATAAGAATTCAGCGAAGTTCTATCACATTTGTTCAATTTACGTCGCTCCTATTTCAGATAGCTTATTGGGCTAAGCGGCAACTCAAAGCGCATGAAATGACGAGTGAAATGCACTATTAAACTTCTAGGGTTGGGCACATATAGACCCGATTAGATCATTTTATATTTTGGTTAATATAAGAATTCAGCGAAATTCTATCACATTTTTTCAATTTACGTCGCTCCTATTTCAGATAGCGTATTGGGCTAAGCGGCATCTCAAAGCGCATGGAATGACGAGTAAAATGCACTAATAAACTTCTAGGATAAGGCAAACGGAGATCCGATTAGACCATTTTATATTACGGTTAATATAAGAATGCAGCGTAATTCTATCACATTTGTTCAATTTACGTCGTTCCTATTTCAGATAGCGTACTGGGCTAGGCGGCATCTTAAAGCGCGTGGAATGGCGAGTAAAATGCACTATTAAACTTCTATAATAGGGCAATCAGAGACCCGATTAGATCATTTTATATTTTGGTTAATATAAGGATTCAGCGTAATTCTATCACATTTGTTCAATTTACGTCGCTCCTATTTCAGATAGCGTATTGGGCTAAGCGGCATCTCAAAGCGCATGAAATGACGAATAAAATGCACTATTAAGCTTCTACGCTAGGGCGAACAGAGACCCGATTAGATCATTTAACATTATGGTAAATAAAAGAATCCAGCGAAATTCTATCACATTTGTTCAATTTACCTCGCTCCTATTTCAGATAGCGTACTGGGCTAGGCGGCATCTCAAAGCGCATGAAATGACGAGTAAAATGCTCTATTAAACTTCTAGGGTAGGGCAAACAGAGACCCGATTAGGTCATTTCATATTATGGTTAATTTAAGAATTCAGCGAAATTCTATCACATTTGTTCAAGTTACATCGCTCCTATTTCAGATAGCTTATTGGGCTAAGCGGCATCTCAAAGCGCATGAAATGGCGAGTAAAATGCACTATTAAACTTCTAGGATAAGGCAAACAGAGACCCGATTAGATCATTTTATATTACGGTTAATATAAGAATTCAGCGTAATTCTGTCACATTTGTTCAATTTACGTCGCTCCTATTTCAGATAGCTTATTGGGCTAAGCGGCAACTCAAAGCGCATGAAATGACGAGTGAAATGCACTATTAAACTTCTAGGGTTGGGCACATATAGACCCGATTAGATCATTTTATATTTTGGTTAATATAAGAATTCAGGGAAATTCTATCACATTTGTTCAATTTACGTCGCTCCTATTTCAGATAGCTATTGGGCTAAGCGGCATCTCAAAGCGCATGAAATGACGAGAGAAATGCACTATTAAACTTCTTGGGTAGGGCGAGCAGAGACCCGATTACATCATTTTATATTATGGTTAATATAAGAATTCAGCGATATTCTATCGCATTTGTTCAATTTGCGTCGCTCCTATTTCAGATGGCGTATTGGGCTAAGCGGCATCTCAAAGCGCACGAAATGACGAATAAAATGCACCATTAAGCTTCTACGCTAGGGCGAACAGAGACCCGATTAGATCATTTAACATTATGGTAAATAAAAGAATCCAGCGAAATTCTATCACATTTGTTCAATTTACGTCGCTCCTATTTCAGATAGCGTACTGGGCTAGGCGGCATCTCAAAGCGCATGAAATGACGAGTAAAATGCTCTATTAAACTTCTAGGGTAGGGCAAACAGAGACCCGATTAGGTCATTTCATATTATGGTTAATTTAAGAATTCAGCGAAATTCTATCACATTTGTTCAAGTTACATCGCTCCTATTTCAGATAGCTTATTGGGCTAAGCGGCATCTCAAAGCGCGTGAAATGGCGAGTAAAATGCACTATTAAACTTCTAGGATAAGGCAAACAGAGACCCGATTAGATCATTTTATATTACGGTTAATATAAGAATCCAGCGTAATTCTGTCACATTTGTTCAAGTTACGTAGCTCCTATTTCAGATAGCGTACTGGGCTAGGCGGCAACTTAAACCGCGTGGAATGGCGAGAAAAATGCACTATTAAACTTCTGTGATAGGGCAATCAGAGACCCGATTAGTTCATTTTATATTTTGGTTAATATAAGAATCCAGCGAAATTCTATCACATTTGTTCAATTTACGTCGCTCCTATTTCAGATAGCGTATTGGGCTAAGCGGCATCTCAAAGCGCACGAAAGGGCGAGTAAAATGCACTATTAAACTTCTAGGGTGGGGCAATCAGAGACCCGATAAGATCATTTTATATTACGGTTAATATAAGAATTCAGCGAAGTTCTATCACATTTGTTCAATTTACGTCGCTCCTATTTCAGATAGCTTATTGGGCTAAGCGGCATCTCAAAGCGCATGAAATGACGAGTGAAATGCACTATTAAACTTCTAGGGTTGGGCACATATAGACCCGATTAGATCATTTTATATTTTGGTTAATATAAGAATTCAGCGAAATTCTATCACATTTTTTCAATTTACGTCGCTCCTATTTCAGATAGCGTATTGGGCTAAGCGGCATCTCAAAGCGCATGGAATGACGAGTAAAATGCACTAATAAACTTCTAGGATAAGGCAAACGGAGATCCGATTAGACCATTTTATATTACGGTTAATATAAGAATGCAGCGTAATTCTATCACATTTGTTCAATTTACGTCGTTCCTATTTCAGATAGCATACTGGGCTAGGCGGCATCTTAAAGCGCGTGGAATGGCGAGTAAAATGCACTATTAAACTTCTATAATAGGGCAATCAGAGACCCGATTAGATCATTTTATATTTTGGTTAATATAAGGATTCAGCGTAATTCTATCACATTTGTTCAATTTACGTCGCTCCTATTTCAGATAGCGTATTGGGCTAAGCGGCATCTCAAAGCGCATGAAATGACGAATAAAATGCACTATTAAGCTTCTACGCTAGGGCGAACAGAGACCCGATTAGATCATTTAACATTATGGTAAATAAAAGAATCCAGCGAAATTCTATCACATTTGTTCAATTTACCTCGCTCCTATTTCAGATAGCGTACTGGGCTAGGCGGCATCTCAAAGCGCATGAAATGACGAGTAAAATGCTCTATTAAACTTCTAGGGTAGGGCAAACAGAGACCCGATTAGGTCATTTCATATTATGGTTAATTTAAGAATTCAGCGAAATTCTATCACATTTGTTCAAGTTACATCGCTCCTATTTCAGATAGCTTATTGGGCTAAGCGGCATCTCAAAGCGCATGAAATGGCGAGTAAAATGCACTATTAAACTTCTAGGATAAGGCAAACAGAGACCCGATTAGATCATTTTATATTACGGTTAATATAAGAATTCAGCGTAATTCTGTCACATTTGTTCAAGTTACGTGGCTCCTATTTCAGATAGCGTACTGCGCTAGGCGGCAACTTAAACCGCGTGGAATGGCGAGTAAAATGCACTATTAAACTTCTAGGGTGGGGCAATCAGAGACACGATAAGATCATTTTATATTACGGTTAATATAAGAATTCAGCGAAGTTCTATCACATTTGTTCAATTTACGTCACTCCTATTTCAGATAGCGTATTGGGCTAAGCGGCATCTCAAAGCGCATGAAATGGCGAGTAAAATGCACTATTAAACTTCTAGGATAAGGCCAACAGAGACCCGATTAGATCATTTTATATTACGGTTAACATAAGAATTCAGCGTAATTCTGTGACATTTGTTCAACTTACGTAGCTCCTATTTCAGATAGCGTACTGGGCTAGGCGGCAACTTAAAGCGCGTGGAATGGCGAGTAAAATGCACTACTAAACTTCTATGATAGGGCAATCAGAGATCCGATTAGATCATTTTATATTTTGGTTAATATAAGATTCCAGCGACATTCTATCACATTTGTTCGATTTACGTCGCTCCTATTTCAGATAGCATATTGGGCTAAGCGGCATCTCACAGCGCACGAAAGGGCGAGTAAAATGCACTATTAAACTTCTAGGGTAGGGCAATCAGAGACCCGATAAGATCATTTCAAATTTTGGTTAATATAAGAATTCAGCGAAATTCTATCACATTTGTTCAATTTACGTCGCTCCTATTTCAGATAGCGTATTGTGCTAAGCGGCATCTCAAAGCGCATGGAATGGCGAGTGAAATGCACTATTAAACTTCTAGGGTAGGGCGTACAGACACCCGAATACATCATTTTATATTACGGTTAATATAAGAATTCAGCGTAATTCTATCACATTTGTTCAACTAACGTCGCTCCTATTTCAGATAGCGTACTGGGCTAGGCGGCATCTTAAAGCGCGTGGAAGGGCGAGTAAAATGCACTTCTAAACTTCTATCATAGGGCAATCAGAGTTCCGAATAGATCATTTTATATTTTGTTTACTATAACATTTCAGGGAAATTCTATCACATTTGTTCAATTTACGTCGCTCCTATTTCAGATAGCGTATTGGGCTAAGCGGCATCTCAAAGCGCAAGAAATGGAGAGTAAAATGCACTATTAAGCTTCTAGGGTTGGGCACATATAGACCCGATTAGATCATTTTATATTATGGTTAATTTAAGAATTCAGCGAAATCCTATCACATTTGTTCATTTTACGTCGCTCCTATTTCAGATAGCGTATTGGGCTAAGCGGCATCTCAAAGCGCAAGAAATGGCGAGTAAAATTCACTATTAAACTTCTAGGGTAGGGCAAACAGAGACCCCATTAGATCATTTTATATTTTGGTTAATATAAGAATTCAGCGAAATTCTATCACATTTTTTCAATTTACGTCGCTCCTATTTCAGATAGTGTATTGGGCTAAGCGGCATCTCAAAGCGCATGGAATGACGAGTAAAATGCACTAATAAACTTCTAGGATAAGGCAAACGTAGATCCGATTAGACCATTTTATATTACGGTTAATATAAGAATTCAGCGTAATTCTATCACATTTGTTCAATTTACGTCGCTCCTATTTCAGATAGCGTATTGGGCTAAGCGGCATCTCAAAGCGCATGAAATTGCGTGTAAAATGCACTATTAAACTTCTAGGGTAAGGCAAACAGAGACCCGATTAGATCATTGTATATTACGGTGAATATAAGAATTCAGCGTAATTCTATCACATTTGTTCAACATACGTCGCTCCTATTTCAGATAGTGTACTGGGCTAGGCGGCATCTTAAAGCGCGTGGAAGGGCGAGTAAAATGCACTACTAAACTTCTATGGTAGGGCAGTCAGAGTCCCGTTTAGATCATTTTATGTATTGTTTAATATAAGATTTCAGGGAAATTCTATCACATTTGTTCAATTTACGTCGCTCCTATTTCAGATAGCGTATTGGGCTAAGCGGCATCTCAAAGCGTATGAAATGACGAGAGAAATGCACTATTAAACTTCTTGGGTAGGGCGAACAGAGACCCGATTAGGTCATTTCATATTATGGTTAATTTAAGAATTCAGCGAAATTCTATCACATTTGTTCAATTTACATCGCTCCTATTTCAAATAGCGTATTGGGCTAAGCCGCATCTCCATGCGCATGAAATGGCGAGTAAAATGCACTATTAAACTTCTAGGATAAGGCAAATGGAGACCCGATTAGACCATTTTATATTACGTTTATTATAAGAATTCAGCGTTATTCTATCACATTTGTTCAACTTACGTCGCTCCTATTTCAGATAGCGTACTCGGATAGGCGGCATCTTAAAGCGCGTGGAAAGGCGAGTAAAATGCACTATTAAACTTCGAGGGTAATGCAAACAGAGACCCGATTAGATCATTTTATATTACGGTTAATATAAGATTTCAGGGAAATTCTATCACATTTGTTCAATTTACGTCGCTCCTATTTCAGATAGCTATTGGGCTAAGCGGCATCTCAAAGCGCATGAAATGACGAGAGAAATGCACTATTAAACTTCTTGGGTAGGGCGAACAGAGACCCGATTACATCATTTTATATTATGGTTAATATAAGAATTCAGCGATATTCTATCGCATTTGTTCAATTTGCGTCGCTCCTATTTCAGATAGCGTATTGGGCTAAGCGGCATCTCAAAGCGCACGAAATGACGAATAAAATGCACCATTAAGCTTCTACGCTAGGGCGAACAGAGACCCGATTAGATCATTTAACATTATGGTAAATAAAAGAATCCAGCGAAATTCTATCACATTTGTTCAATTTACGTCGCTCCTATTTCAGATAGCGTACTGGGCTAGGCGGCATCTCAAAGCGCATGAAATGACGAGTAAAATGCTCTATTAAACTTCTAGGGTAGGGCAAACAGAGACCCGATTAGGTCATTTCATATTATGGTTAATTTAAGAATTCAGCGAAATTCTATCACATTTGTTCAAGTTACATCGCTCCTATTTCAGATAGCTTATTGGGCTAAGCGGCATCTCAAAGCGCATGAAATGGCGAGTAAAATGCACTATTAAACTTCTAGGATAAGGCAAACAGAGACCGGATTAGATCATTTTATATTACGGTTAATATAAGAATCCAGCGTAATTCTGTCACATTTGTTCAAGTAACGTAGCTCCTATTTCAGATAGCGTACTGGGATAGGCGGCAACTTAAACCGCGTGGAATGGCGAGAAAAATGCACTATTAAACTTCTATGATAGGGCAATCAGAGACCCGATTAGTTCATTTTATATTTTTGTTAATATAAGAATCCAGCGAAATTCTATCACATTTGTTCAATTTACGTCGCTCCTATTTCAGATAGCGTATTGGGCTAAGCGGCATCTCAAAGCGCACGAAAGGGCGAGTAAAATGCACTATTAAACTTCTAGGGTGGGGCAATCAGAGACCCGATAAGATCATTTTATATTACGGTTAATATAAGAATTCAGCGAAGTTCTATCACATTTGTTCAATTTACGTCGCTCCTATTTCAGATAGCTTATTGGGCTAAGCGGCAACTCAAAGCGCATGAAATGACGAGTGAAATGCACTATTAAACTTCTAGGGTAGGGCGAACAAAGACCCGATTAGATCATTTTACATTAAGGTTAAAATAAGAATTCAGCGAAATTCTATCACATTTGTTTAATTTACGTCGCTCCTATTTCAGATAGCGTATTGGGCTAAGCGGCATCTCAAAGCGCAAGAAATGGCGAGTAAAATGCACTATTAAGCTTCTAGGGTTGGGCACATAGAGACCCGATTAGATCATTTTATATTTTGGTTAATATAAGAATTCAGCGAAATTCTATCACATTTGTTCAATTTACGTCGCTCCTATTTCAGATAGCGTATTGGGCTAAGCGGCATCTCAAAGCGCAAGAAATGGCGAGTAAAATGCACTATTAAGCTTCTAGGGTTGGGCACATATAGACCCGATTAGATCATTTTATATTTTGGTTAATATAAGAATTCAGCGAAATTCTATCACATTTTTTCAATTTACGTCGCTCCTATTTCAGATAGCGTATTGGGCTAAGCGGCATCTCACAGCGCACGAAAGGGCGAGTAAAATGCACTATTAAACTTCTAGGATAAGGCAAACAGAGACCCGATTAGATCATTTTATATTACGGTTAACATAAGAATTCAGCGTTATTCTGTGACATTTGTTCAACTTACGTAGCTCCTATTTCAGATAGCGTACTGGGCTAGGCGGCAACTTAAAGCGCGTGGAATGGCGAGTAAAATGCACTATTAAACTTCTATGATAGGGCAATCAGAGACCCGATTAGATCATTTTATATTTTGGTTAATATAAGAATTCAGCGAAATTCTATCACATTTCTTCAATATACGTCGCTCCAATTTCAGATAGCTTATTGGGATAAGCGGCATCGCAAAGCGCATGAAATGACGAGTGAAATGCACTATTAAACTTCTTGGGTAGGGCGAACAAAGACCCGATTAGATCATTTTACATTAAGGTTAATATAAGAATTCAGCGAAATTCTATCACATTTGTTCAATTTACATCGCTCCTATTTCAGATAGCGACTTGTGCTAAGTGGCATCTCAAAGCGCAAGAAATGGCGAGTAAAATGCACTATTAAACTTCTAGGGTAGGGCAAACAGAGACCCCATTAGATCATTTTATATTATGGTTAATTTAAGAATTCTGCGAAATTCTATCACATTTGTTCAATTTACGTAGCTCCTATTTCAGATAGCGTATTGGGCTAAGCGGCATCTCAAAGCGCATGAAATGGCGAGTAAAATGCACTATTAAACTTCTAGGGTAGGGCAATCAGAGACCCGATTAGATCATTTTATATTATGGTTAATTTAAGAATTCAGCAAAATTCTATCACATTTGTTCAATTTACGTCGTTCCTATTTCAGATAGCATACTGGGCTAGGCGGCATCTTAAAGCGCGTGGAATGGCGAGTAAAATGCACTATTAATCTTCTATGATAGGGCAATCAGAGACCCCATTAGATCATTTTATATTTTGGTTAATATAAGAATTCAGCGTAATTCTATGACATTTGTTCAATTTACGTCGCTCCTATATCAGATAGCATATTGGGCTAAGCGGCATCTCAAAGCGCATGAAATGGCGAGTAAAATGCACTATTACACTTCTAGGGTAAGGCAAACAGAGACCCGATTAGATCATTTTATATTACGGTTAATATAAGAATTCAGCGAAATTCTATCACATTTGTTCAATTTGCGTCGCTCCTATTTCAGATAGCGTATTGGGCTAAGCTGCATCTCAAAGCGCAAGAAATGGCGAGTAAAATGCACTATTAAGCTTCTAGGGTTGGGCACATAGAGACCCGATTAGATCATTTTATATTATGGTTAATTTAAGAATTCAGCGAAATCCTATCACATTTGTTCATTTTACGTCGCTCCTATTTCAGATAGCGTATTGGGCTAAGCGGCATCTCAATGCGCATGAAATGGCGAGTAAAATGCACTATTAAACTTCTAGGATAAGGCAAACGGAGACCCGATTAGACCATTTTATATTACGGTTAATATAAGAATTCAGCGAAATTCTATCACATTTGTTCAATTTACGTCGCTCCTATTTCAGATAGCTATTGGGCTAAGCGGCATCTCAAAGCGCATGAAATGACGAGAGAAATGCACTATTAAACTTCTTGGGTAGGGCGAACAGAGACCCGATTAGGTCATTTCATATTATGGTTAATTACAAAATTCAGCGAAATTCTATCACATTTGTTCAATTTACATCGCTCCTATTTCAAATAGCGTATTGGGCTAAGCGGCATCTCAATGCGCATGAAATGGCGAGTAAAATGCACTATTAAACTTCTAGGATAAGGCAAACGGAGACCCGATTAGACCATTTTAGATTACGGTTAATATAAGAATTCAGCGTTATTCTATCACATTTGTTCAACTTACGTCGCTCCTATTTCAGATAGCGTACTCTGATAGGCGGCATCCTAAAGCGCGTGGAATGGCGACTAAAATGCACTACTAAACTTCTAGGGTAATGCAAACAGAGACCCGATTAGGTCATTTCATATTATGGTTAATTACAGAATTCAGCGAAATTCTATCACATTTGTTCAATTTACATCGCTCCTATTTCAGATAGCGTATTGGGCTAAGCTGCATCTCAAAGCGCAAGAAATGGCGAGTAAAATGCACTATTAAGCTTCTAGGGTTGGGCACATAGAGACCCGATTAGATCATTTTATATTATGGTTAATTTAAGAATTCAGCGAAATCCTATCACATTTGTTCATTTTACGTCGCTCCTATTTCAGATAGCGTATTGGGCTAAGCGGCATCTCAAAGCGCATGAAATGACGAGAGAAATGCACTATTAAACTTCTTGGGTAGGGCGAACAGAGACCCGATTACATCATTTTATATTACGGTTAATATAAGAATTCAGCGTAATTCTATCACATTTGTTCAACTAACGTCGCTCCTATTTCAGATAGCGTACTGCGCTAGGCGGCATCTTGAAGCGCGTGGAATGGCGAGTAGAATGCACTATTAATCTTCTATGATAGGGCAATCAGAGACCCCATTAGATCATTTTATATTTTGGTTAATATAAGGATTCAGCGTAATTCTATCACATTTGTTCAATTTACGTCGCTCCTATATCAGATAGCATATTGGGCTAAGCGGCATCTCAAAGCGCATGAAATGGCGTGTAAAATGCACTATTAAACTTCTAGGGTAAGGCAAACAGAGACCCGATTAGATCATTTTATATTACGGTTAATATAAGATTTCAGGGAAATTCTATCACATTTGTTCAATTTACGTCGCTCCTATTTCAGATAGCTATTGGGCTAAGCGGCATCTCAAAGCGCATGAAATGACGAGAGAAATGCACTATTAAACTTCTTGGGTAGGGCGAACAGAGACCCGATTACATCATTTTATATTATGGTTAATATAAGAATTCAGCGATGTTCTATCGCATTTGTTCAATTTGCGTCGCTCCTATTTCAGATAGCGTATTGGGCTAAGCGGCATCTCAAAGCGCACGAAATG
This sequence comes from Macropis europaea, assembly GCA_916610135.2. Lineage (NCBI taxonomy): Eukaryota > Metazoa > Arthropoda > Insecta > Hymenoptera > Melittidae > Macropis > Macropis europaea. The sequence goes on along the minus strand of CAKAJE020001142.1, from coordinate 78,114 downwards.
ACGAATAAAATGCACCATTAAGCTTCTACGCTAGGGCGAACAGAGACCCGATTAGATCATTTAACATTATGGTAAATAAAAGAATCCAGCGAAATTCTATCACATTTGTTCAATTTACGTCGCTCCTATTTCAGATAGCGTACTGGGCTAGGCGGCATCTCAAAGCGCATGAAATGACGAGTAAAATGCTCTATTAAACTTCTAGGGTAGGGCAAACAGAGACCCGATTAGGTCATTTCATATTATGGTTAATTTAAGAATTCAGCGAAATTCTATCACATTTGTTCAAGTTACATCGCTCCTATTTCAGATAGCTTATTGGGCTAAGCGGCATCTCAAAGCGCATGAAATGGCGAGTAAAATGCACTATTAAACTTCTAGGATAAGGCAAACAGAGACCGGATTAGATCATTTTATATTACGGTTAATATAAGAATCCAGCGTAATTCTGTCACATTTGTTCAAGTAACGTAGCTCCTATTTCAGATAGCGTACTGGGCTAGGCGGCAACTTAAACCGCGTGGAATGGCGAGAAAAATGCACTATTAAACTTCTATGATAGGGCAATCAGAGACCCGATTAGTTCATTTTATATTTTTGTTAATATAAGAATCCAGCGAAATTCTATCACATTTGTTCAATTTACGTCGCTCCTATTTCAGATAGCGTATTGGGCTAAGCGGCATCTCAAAGCGCACGAAAGGGCGAGTAAAATGCACTATTAAACTTCTAGGGTGGGGCAATCAGAGACCCGATAAGATCATTTTATATTACGGTTAATATAAGAATTCAGCGAAGTTCTATCACATTTGTTCAATTTACGTCGCTCCTATTTCAGATAGCTTATTGGGCTAAGCGGCAACTCAAAGCGCATGAAATGACGAGTGAAATGCACTATTAAACTTCTAGGGTAGGGCGAACAAAGACCCGATTAGATCATTTTACATTAAGGTTAAAATAAGAATTCAGCGAAATTCTATCACATTTGTTTAATTTACGTCGCTCCTATTTCAGATAGCGTATTGGGCTAAGCGGCATCTCAAAGCGCAAGAAATGGCGAGTAAAATGCACTATTAAGCTTCTAGGGTTGGGCACATAGAGACCCGATTAGATCATTTTATATTTTGGTTAATATAAGAATTCAGCGAAATTCTATCACATTTGTTCAATTTACGTCGCTCCTATTTCAGATAGCGTATTGGGCTAAGCGGCATCTCAAAGCGCAAGAAATGGCGAGTAAAATGCACTATTAAGCTTCTAGGGTTGGGCACATATAGACCCGATTAGATCATTTTATATTTTGGTTAATATAAGAATTCAGCGAAATTCTATCACATTTTTTCAATTTACGTCGCTCCTATTTCAGATAGCGTATTGGGCTAAGCGGCATCTCACAGCGCACGAAAGGGCGAGTAAAATGCACTATTAAACTTCTAGGATAAGGCAAACAGAGACCCGATTAGATCATTTTATATTACGGTTAACATAAGAATTCAGCGTTATTCTGTGACATTTGTTCAACTTACGTAGCTCCTATTTCAGATAGCGTACTGGGCTAGGCGGCAACTTAAAGCGCGTGGAATGGCGAGTAAAATGCACTATTAAACTTCTATGATAGGGCAATCAGAGACCCGATTAGATCATTTTATATTTTGGTTAATATAAGAATTCAGCGAAATTCTATCACATTTCTTCAATATACGTCGCTCCAATTTCAGATAGCTTATTGGGATAAGCGGCATCGCAAAGCGCATGAAATGACGAGTGAAATGCACTATTAAACTTCTTGGGTAGGGCGAACAAAGACCCGATTAGATCATTTTACATTAAGGTTAATATAAGAATTCAGCGAAATTCTATCACATTTGTTCAATTTACATCGCTCCTATTTCAGATAGCGACTTGTGCTAAGTGGCATCTCAAAGCGCAAGAAATGGCGAGTAAAATGCACTATTAAACTTCTAGGGTAGGGCAAACAGAGACCCCATTAGATCATTTTATATTATGGTTAATTTAAGAATTCTGCGAAATTCTATCACATTTGTTCAATTTACGTAGCTCCTATTTCAGATAGCGTATTGGGCTAAGCGGCATCTCAAAGCGCATGAAATGGCGAGTAAAATGCACTATTAAACTTCTAGGGTAGGGCAATCAGAGACCCGATTAGATCATTTTATATTATGGTTAATTTAAGAATTCAGCAAAATTCTATCACATTTGTTCAATTTACGTCGTTCCTATTTCAGATAGCATACTGGGCTAGGCGGCATCTTAAAGCGCGTGGAATGGCGAGTAAAATGCACTATTAAACTTCTTGGGTAGGGCGAACAGAGACCCGATTACATCACTTTATATTTTGGTTAATATAAGAATTCAGCGAAATTCTATCACATTTGTTCAATTTACATCGCTCCTATTTCAGATAGTGTATTGGGCTAAGCGGCATCTCAAAGCGCATGGAATGACGAGTAAAATGCACTAATAAACTTCTAGGATAAGGCAAATGGAGACACGATTAGACCATTTTATATTACGGTTAATATAAGAATTCAGCGTTATTCTATCACATTTGTTCAACTTACGTCGCTCCTATTTCAGATAGCGTACTCGGATAGGCGGCATCTTAAAGCGCGTGGAAAGGCGAGTAAAATGCACTATTAAACTTCGAGGGTAATGCAAACAGAGACCCGATTAGATCATTTTATATTACGGTTAATATAAGATTTCAGGGAAATTCTATCACATTTGTTCAATTTACGTCGCTCCTATTTCAGATAGCGTATTGGGCTAAGAGGCATCTCAAAGCGCACGAAATGACGAATAAAATGCACCATTAAGCTTCTACGCTAGGGCGAACAGAGACCCGATTAGATCATTTAACATTATGGTAAATAAAAGAACCCAGCGAAATTCTATCACATTTGTTCAATTTACGTCGCTCCTATTTCAGATAGCGTACTGGGCTAGGCGGCATCTCAAAGCGCATGAAATGACGAGTAAAATGCTCTATTAAACTTCTAGGGTGGGGCAATCAGAGACCCGATAAGATCATTTTATATTACGGTTAATATAAGAATTCAGCGAAGTTCTATCACATTTGTTCAATTTACGTCGCTCCTATTTCAGATAGCTTATTGGGCTAAGCGGCAACTCAAAGCGCATGAAATGACGAGTGAAATGCACTATTAAACTTCTAGGGTAGGGCGAAGAAAGACCCGATTAGATCATTTTACATTAAGGTTAAAATAAGAATTCAGCGAAATTCTATCACATTTGTTCAATTTACGTCGCTCCTATTTCAGATAGCGTACTGGGCTAGGCGGCATCTTAAAGCGCGTGGAATGGCGAGTAAAATGCACTATTAAACTTCTATGATAGGGCAATCAGAGACCCGATTAGATCATTTTATATTTTGGTTAATACAAGAATTCAGCGAAATTCTATCACATTTGTTCAATATACGTCGCTCCAATTTCAGATAGCTTATTGGGATAAGCGGCATCGCAAAGCGCATGAAATGACGAGTGAAATGCACTATTAAACTTCTTGGGTAGGGCGAACAAAGACCCGATTAGATCATTTTACATTAAGGTTAATATAAGAATTCAGCGAAATTCTATCACATTTGTTCAATTTACATCGCTCCTATTTCAGATAGCGACTTGTGCTAAGTGGCATCTCAAAGCGCAAGAAATGGCGAGTAAAATGCACTATTAAACTTCTAGGGTAGGGCAAACAGAGACCCCATTAGATCATTTTATATTATGGTTAATTTAAGAATTCAGCGAAATTCTATCACATTTGTTCAATTTACGTAGCTCCTATTTCAGATAGCGTATTGGGCTAAGCGGCATCTCAAAGCGCATGAAATGGCGAGTAAAATGCACTATTAAACTTCTAGGGTAGGGCAATCAGAGACCCGATTAGATCATTTTATATTTTGGTTAATAAATGTATTCATCGAAATTCTATCACATTTGTTCAATTTACATCGCTCCTATTTCAGATAGCGTACTGGGCTAAGCGGCATCTCAAAGCGCAAGAAATGGCGAGTAAAATGCACTATTAAACTTCTAGGATAAGGCAAACAGAGACCCGATTAGATCATTTTATATTACGGTTAATATAAGAATTCAGCGTAATTCTGTGACATTTGTTCAACTTACGTAGCTCCTATTTCAGATAGCGTGCTGGGCTAGGCGGCAACTTAAAGCGCTTGGAATGGCGAGTAAAATGCGCTGTTAAACTTCTATGATAGGGCAATCAGACACCCGATTAGATCATTTTATATTTTGGTTAATATAAGAATTCAGCGAAATTCTATCACATTTGTTCATTTTACGTCGCTCCTATTTCAGATAGCTTATTGGACTAAGCGGCATCGCAAAGCGCATGAATTGACGAGTCAAATGCACTATTAAACTTCTAGGATAAGGCAAACAGAGACCCGATTAGATCATTTTATATTACGGTTAATATAAGAATTCAGCGTAATTCTGTGACATTTGTTCAACTTACGTATCTCCTATTTCAGATAGCGTACTGGGCTAGGCGGCAACTTAAAGCGCGTGGAATGGTGAGTAAAATGCACTATTAAACTTCTAGGGTAGGGCAATCAGAGACCCGATTAGATCATTTTATATTATGGTTAATATAAGAATTCAGCGAAGTTCTATCACATTTGTTTAATTTACGTCGCTCCTATTTCAGATAGCGTATTGGGCTAAGCGGCATCTCAAATCGCATGAAATGACGAGTGAAATGCACTATTAAACTTCTTGGGTAGGGCGAACAGAGACCCGATTACATCATTTTATATTTTGGTTAACATAAGAATTCAGCGAAATTCTATCACATTTGTTCAATTTACGTCGCTCCTATTTCAGATAGTGTACTCGGATAGGCGGCATCTTAAAGCGCGTGGAATGGTGAGTAAAATGCACTATTATACTTCTAGGGTAGGGCAATCAGAGACCCGATTAGATCATTTTATATTATGGTTAATATAAGAATTCAGCGAAATTCTATCACATTTGTTCAATTTACGTCGCTCCTATTTCAGATAGCGTATTGGGCTAAGCGGCATCTCAAAGCGCATGGAATGGCGAGTGAAATGCACTATTAAACTTCTAGGGTAGGGCGAACAGAGACCCGAATAGATCATTTTATATTACGGTTAATATAAGAATTCAGCGTAATTCTATCACATTTGTTCAATTTACGTCGCTCCTATTTCAGATAGCTGTTGGGCTAAGCGGCATCTCAAAGCGCATGAAATGACGAGAGAAATGCACTATTAAACTTCTTGGGTAGGGCGAACAGAGACCCGATTACATCATTTTATATTATGGTTAATATAAGAATTCAGCGAAATTCTATCACATTTGTTCAATTTGCGTCGCTCCTATTTCAGATAGCGTATTGGGCTAAGCTGCATCTCAAAGCGCACGAAAGGGCGAGTAAAATGCACTATTAAACTTCTAGGGTGGGGCAAGCAGTGACCCGATGAGATCATTTTATATTACGGTTAATATAAGAATTCAGCGAAATTCTATCACATTTGTTCAATTTACGTCGCTCCTATTTCAGATAGCGTACTGGGCTAGGCGGCATCTTAAAGCGCGTGGAATGGCGAGTAAAATGCACTTTTAAACTTCTATGATAGGGCAATCATAGACCCGATTAGATCATTTTATATTTTGGTTAATATAAGAATTCAGCGAGATTCTCTCACATTTGTTCAATTTACGTCGCTGATATTTTAGATAGCGTATTGGGCTAAGCGGCATCTCAAAGCGCAAGAAATGGCCAGTAAAATGAACTATTAAACTTCTAGGGTAGGGCAAACAGAGACCCGATTAGATCATTTTATATTATGGTTAATTTAAGAATTCAGCAAAATTCTATCACATTTGTTCAATTTACGTCGCTCCTATTTCAGATAGCGTACTGGGCTAAGCGGCATCTCAAAGCGCAAGAAATGGCGAGTAAAATGCACTATTAAACTTCTAGGGTAGGGCAAACAGAGACCCGATTAGATCATTTTATATTACGGTTAATATAAGAATTCAGCGTAATTCTGTCACATTTGTTCAACTTACGTAGCTCCTATTTCAGATAGCGTACTGGGCTATGCGGCAACTTAAAGCGCGTGGAATGGCGAGTAAAATACACTATTAAACTTCTATGATAGGGCAATCAGAGACCCGATGAGATCATTTTATACTTTGGTTAATATAAGAATTCAGCGAAATTCAATCACATTTGTTCAATTTACGTCGCTCCTATGTCAGATAGCGTATTGGGCTAAGCGGCATCTCAAAGCGCATGAAATGGCGAGTGAAATGCACAATTAATCTTCTAGGGTAGGGCAATCAGAGACCCCATTAGATCATTTTATATTATGGTTAATTTAAGAATTCAGCGAAATTCTATCACATTTGTTCAATTTACGTCGCTCCTATGTCAGATAGCGTATTGGGCTATGCGGCATCTCGAAGCGCATGAAATGACGAGTAAAATGCACTGTTAAACTTCTAGGGTAGGGCAAACAGAGACCCGATTAGATCATTTTATATTACGGTTAATATAAGAATTCAGCGAAATTCTATCACATTTGTTCAACTTACGTCGCTCCTATTTCAGATAGAGCACTGGGCTAGGCGGCACCTTAAAGCGCGTGGAATGACGAGTAAAATGCACTATTAAACTTCTATGATAGGGCAATCAGAGACCCGATTAGATCATTTTATATTTTGGTTAATATAAGAATTCAGCGAAATTCTATCACATTTGTTCAATTTGCGTCGCTCCTATTTCAGATAGCTTATTGGGCTAGGTGTCACCTCAAAGCGCATGAAATGGCGAGTGAAATGCACTATTAATCTTCTAGGGTAGGGCAATCAGAGACCCCATTAGATCATTTTATATTATGGTTAATTTAAGGATTCAGCGAAATTCTATCACATTTGTTCAATTTACGTCGCTCCTATTTCAGATAGCGTATTGGGCTAAGCGGCATCTCAAAGCGCATGAAATGGCGAGTAAAATGCACTATTAAACTTCTAGGGTAAGGCAAACAGAGACCCGATTAGATCATTTTATATTACGGTTAATATAAGAATTCAGAGTAATTCTATCACATTTGTTCAATTTACGTCGCCCCTATTTCAGATAGCGTATTGGGCTAAGCGGCATCGCAAAGCGCATGAAATGACGAGTGAAATGCACTATTAAACTTCTAGGGTAGGGCAAACAGAGACCCGATTAGATCATTTTATATTATGGTTAATTTAAGAATTCAGAAAAATTCTATCACATTTGTTCAATTTACGTCGTTCCTATTTCAGATAGCGTATTGGGGTAAGCTGCATCTCAAAGCGCAAGACATGGCGAGTAAAATGCACTATTAAACTTCTAGGGTAGGGCAATCAGAGACCCGATTAGATCATTTTGTATTTTGGTTAATATAAGAATTCAGCGAAATTCTATTACATTTGTTTAATTTACGTCGCTCCTATTTCAGATAGCGTATTGGGCTAAGCGGCATCTCAAAGCGCATGAAATGACGAGTGAAATGCACTATTAAACTTCTAGGGTAGGGTGAACAGAGACCAGATTAGATCATTTTACATTAAGGTTAATATAAGAATTCAGCGTAATTCTGTCACATTTGTTCAACTTACGTAGCTCCTATTTCAGATAGCGTACTGGGCTAGGCGGCATCGTAAAGCGCGTAGAATGGCGAGTAAAATGCACTATTAAACTTCTATGATAGGGCAATCAGAGACCCGATTAGATCATTTTGTATTTTGGTTAATATAAGAATTCAGCGAAATTCTATCACATTTGTTCAATTTACGTCGCTCCTATTTCAGATAGCGTATTGGGCTAAGCGGCATCTCAAAGCGCATGAAATGGCGAGTAAAATGCACTATTAAACTTCAAGGGTAGGGCAAACAGAGACCCGATTAGATCATTTTATATTATGGTTGATTTAAGAATTCAGAAAAATTCTATCACATTTGTTGAATTTACGTCGTTCCTATTTCAGATAGCGTATTGGGCTATGCGACATCTCAAAGCACATGAAATGACGAGTAAAATGCACTATTAAACTTCTCGGGTAGGGTAAACAGAGACCCGATTAGATCATTTTATATTACGGTTAATATAAGAATTCAGCGTAATTCTATCACATTTGTTCAACTTACGTCGCTCCTATTTCAGATAGCGTAGTGGGCTAGGCGGCATCTCAAAGCGCGTGGAAGGGCGAGTAAAATGCACTACTAAACTTCTATGATAGGGCAATCAGAGACCCGATTACATCATTTAATATTTTGGTTAATATAAGAATTCAGCGAAATTCTCTCACATTTGTTCAATTTACGTCGCTGATATTTCAGATAGCGTTTTGGGCTAAGCGGCATCTCAAAGCGCAAGAAATGTGGAGTAAAATGCACTATTAAACTTCTAGGGTAGGGCAAACAGAGACCCGATAAGATCATTTTATATTATGGTTAATTTAAGAATTCAGCGAAATTCTATCACATTTGTTCAATTTACGTCGCTCCTATTTCAGATAGCGTATTGGGCTAAGCGGCATCTCAATGCGCATGAAATGGCGAGTAACATGCACTATTAAACTTCTAGGATAAGGCAAACAGAGACCCGATTAGATCATTTTATATTACGGTTAATATAAGAATTCAGCGTAATTCTATCACATTTGTTCAACTTACGTCGCTCCTCTTTCAGATAGCGTATTGGGAGTAGCGGCATCTCAAAGCGCATGAAATGGCGAGTAAAATGCACTATTAAACTTCAAGGGTAGGGCAAACAGAGACCCGATTAGATCATTTTATATTATGGTTAATTTAAGAATTCAGAAAAATTCTATCACATTTGTTCAATTTACGTCGTTCCTATTTCAGATAGCGTATTGGGCTATGCGGCATCTCAAAGCGCATGAAATGACGAGTAAAATGCACTATTAAACTTCTAGGGTAGGGCAAACAGAGACCCGATTAGATCATTTTATATTACGGTTAATATAAGAATTCAGCGTAATTCTATCACATTTGTTCAAATTACGTCGCTCCTATTTCAGATAGCGTATTGGGCTAAGCGGCATCTCAAAGCGCAAGAAATGTCGAGTAAAATGCACTATTAAACTTCTAGGGTAGGGCAAACAGAGACCCGATAAGATCATTTTATATTATGGTTAATTTAAGAATTCAGCGAAATTCTATCACATTTGTTCAATTTACGTCGCTCCTATTTCAGATAGCGTATTGGGCTAAGCGGCATCTCAATGCGCATGAAATGGCGAGTAAAATGCACTATTAAACTTCTAGGGTAGGGCAAACAGAGACCCGATTAGATCATTTTATATTATGATTAATTTAAGAAGTCAGCAAAATTCTATCACATTTGTTCAATTTACGTCGTTCCTATTTCAGATAGCGTACTGGCCTAGGCGGCATCTTAAAGCGCGTGGAAAGGTGAGTAAAATGCACTATTAAACTTCTATGATAGGGCAATCAGAGCCCCGATTAGATCATTTTATATTACGGTTAATATAAGAATTCAGCGTAATTCTATCACATTTGTTCAACTTACGTCGCTCCTATTTCAGATAGCGCACTGGGCTAGGCGGCATCTTAAAGCGCGTGGAATGGCGAGTAAAATGCACTACTAAACTACTATGATAGGGCAATCAGAGACCCGTTTAGGTCATTTTATATTTTCGTTAATATAAGAATTCAGCGAAATTCTATCACATTTGTTCAATTTACGTCGCTCCTATTAAAGATAGCGTATTGGGCTAAGCGGCATCTGAAAGCGCATGAAATGGCGAGTAAAATGCACTATTAAACTTCTAGGGCAGGGCAAACAGAGACCCGATTAGATCATTTTATATTATGATTAATTTAAGAAGTCAGCAAAATTCTATCACATTTGTTCAATTTACGTCGTTCCTATTTCAGATAGCGTACTGGGCTAGGCGGCATCTTAAAGCGCGTGGAAAGGCGAGTAAAATGCACTATTAAATTTCTATGATAGGGCAATCAGAGACCCGACTAGATCATTTTATATTTTGTTTAATATAAGATTTCAGGGAAATTCTGTCACATTTGTTCAATTTACGTCGCTCCTATTTCAGATAGCTTATTGGGCTTAGCGGCATCTGAAAGCGCATGAAATGGCGAGTAAAATGCACTATTAAACTTCTAGGGTAGGGCAAACAGAGACCCGATTAGACCATTTTATATTATGGTTAATTTAAGAATTCACCGAAATTCTGTCACATTTGTTCAATTTACGTCGCTCCTATTTCAGATAGCGTATTGGGCTAAGCGACATCTCAAAGCCCATGAAATGGCGATTAAAATGCACTATTAAACTACTAGGGTAAGGCAAACAGATACCCGATTAGATCATTTTATATTACGGTTAATATAAGAATTCAGCGTAATTCTATCACATTTGTTCAACTTACGTCGCTCCTCTTTCAGATAGCGTACTGGGCTAGGCGGCATCTTAATGCGCGTGGAATGGCGAGTAAAATGCACTATCAAACTTCTATGACAGGGCAATCAGAGACCCGATTAGATCATTTTATATTTTGGTTAATATAAGAATTCAGCGAAATTCTATCACATTTGTTCAATTTACGTCGCACCTATGTCAGATAGCGTATTGGGCTAAGCGGCATCTCAAAGCGCATAAAATGGCGAGTAAAATGCACTATTAAACTTCAAGGGTAGGGCAAACAGAGACCCGATTAGATCATTTTATATTATGGTTAATTTAAGAATTCAGCAAAATTCTATAACATTTGTTCAATTTACGCCGTTCCTATGCCAGATGGCGTACTAGGCTAGGCGGCGTGTTAAAGCGGGTGGAATGGCGAGTAAAATGAACTATAAAACTTCTATGATAGGGCAATCAGAGACCCGATTAGATCATTTTATATTTTGGTTAATATAAGAATTCAGCCAAATTCTATCACATTTGTTCAATTTACGTCGCTCCTATTTCAGATAGCGTATTGGGCTAAGCGGAATCTCAAAGCGCGTGAAATGTCGAGTGAAATGCACTATTAGACTTCTAGGCTAGAGCGAACAGAGAGCTGATTAAATCATTTTACATTATGCTTAATAAAAGATTTCAGCGAAATTCTATCACATTTGTACAATTTACGTCGCTCCTATTTCAGATAGCGTATTGGGCTAAGCGGCATCTTAAAGCGCGTGGAATGGCGAGTACAATGCACTATTAAACTTCTATGATAGGGCAATCAGAGACCTGATTCGATCATTTTATATTTTGGTTAATATAAGAATTCAGGGAAATTCTATCACATTTGTTCAATTTACGTCGCTCCTAATTCAGATAGCGTATTGGGCTAAGCGGTATCTCAAAGCGCGTGAAATGACGAGTGAAATGCACTATTAGACTTCTAGGCTAGGGCGAACAGAGAGCTGATTAAATCATTTTACATTATGCTTAATAAAAGATTTCAGCGAAATTCTATCACATTTGTACAATTTACGTCGCTCCTATTTCAGATAGCGTATTGAGCTAAGCGGCATCTCAAAGCGCATGAAATGGCGAGTAAAATGCACTATTGAACTTCTATGATAGGGCAATCAGAGACCTGATTAGATCATTTTATATTTTGGTTAATATAAGAATTCAGCGAAATTGCATCACTTTTTTTTAATTTACGTCGCTCCTATTTCAGATAGCGTATTGGGCTAAGCGGCATCTCAAAGCGCATGAAATGACGAGTGAAATGCACTATTAGACTTCTATGGTAGGGCGAACAGAGACCCGATAAGATCATTTTACATTAAGGTTAATATAAAAATTCAGGGAAATTCTATCACATTTGTTCCATTTACGTCGCTCCTATTTCAGATAGCGTATTGGGCTAAGCGGCATCTTAAAGCGCGCGGAATGGCGAGTAAAATGCACTACTAAACTTCTAGGGTAGGGCAAACAGAGACCCGATTAGATCATTTTATATTACGGTTAATATAAGAATGCAGCAAAATTCTATCACATTTGTTCAATTTACGTCGCTCCTATTTCAGATAGCGTACTGGGCTAGGCGGCATCCTAAAGCGCGCGGAATGGCGAGTAAAATGCACTATTAAACTTCTATGCTAGGGCAATCAGAGACCCGATTAGATCATTTTATATTTTGGTTAATATAAGAATTCAGCCAAATTCTATCACATTTGTTCAATTTACGTCGCTCCTATTTCAGATAGCGTATTGGGCTAAGCGGAATCTCAAAGCGCGTGAAATGTCGAGTGAAATGCACTATTAGACTTCTAGGCTAGAGCGAACAGAGAGCTGATTAAATCATTTTACATTATGCTTAATAAAAGATTTCAGCGAAATTCTATCACATTTGTACAATTTACGTCGCTCCTATTTCAGATAGCGTATTGGGCTAAGCGGCATCTTAAAGCGCGTGGAATGGCGAGTACAATGCACTATTAAACTTCTATGATAGGGCAATCAGAGACCTGATTCGATCATTTTATATTTTGGTTAATATAAGAATTCAGGGAAATTCTATCACATTTGTTCAATTTACGTCGCTCCTAATTCAGATAGCGTATTGGGCTAAGCGGTATCTCAAAGCGCGTGAAATGACGAGTGAAATGCACTATTAGACTTCTAGGCTAGGGCGAACAGAGAGCTGATTAAATCATTTTACATTATGCTTAATAAAAGATTTCAGCGAAATTCTATCACATTTGTACAATTTACGTCGCTCCTATTTCAGATAGCGTATTGAGCTAAGCGGCATCTCAAAGCGCATGAAATGGCGAGTAAAATGCACTATTAAACTTCTAGGGTAGGGCAAACAGAGACCCGATTAGATCATTTTATATTATGATTAATTTAAGAAGTCAGCAAAATTCTATCACATTTGTTCAATTTACGTCGTTCCTATTTCAGATAGCGTACTGGCCTAGGCGGCATCTTAAAGCGCGTGGAAAGGTGAGTAAAATGCACTATTAAACTTCTATGATAGGGCAATCAGAGCCCCGATTAGATCATTTTATATTACGGTTAATATAAGAATTCAGCGTAATTCTATCACATTTGTTCAACTTACGTCGCTCCTATTTCAGATAGCGCACTGGGCTAGGCGGCATCTTAAAGCGCGTGGAATGGCGAGTAAAATGCACTACTAAACTACTATGATAGGGCAATCAGAGACCCGTTTAGGTCATTTTATATTTTCGTTAATATAAGAATTCAGCGAAATTCTATCACATTTGTTCAATTTACGTCGCTCCTATTAAAGATAGCGTATTGGGCTAAGCGGCATCTGAAAGCGCATGAAATGGCGAGTAAAATGCACTATTAAACTTCTAGGGCAGGGCAAACAGAGACCCGATTAGATCATTTTATATTATGATTAATTTATGAAGTCAGCAAAATTCTATCACATTTGTTCAATTTACGTCGTTCCTATTTCAGATAGCGTACTGGGCTAGGCGGCATCTTAAAGCGCGTGGAAAGGCGAGTAAAATGCACTATTAAATTTCTATGATAGGGCAATCAGAGACCCGACTAGATCATTTTATATTTTGTTTAATATAAGATTTCAGGGAAATTCTGTCACATTTGTTCAATTTACGTCGCTCCTATTTCAGATAGCTTATTGGGCTTAGCGGCATCTGAAAGCGCATGAAATGGCGAGTAAAATGCACTATTAAACTTCTAGGGTAGGGCAAACAGAGACCCGATTAGACCATTTTATATTATGGTTAATTTAAGAATTCACCGAAATTCTGTCACATTTGTTCAATTTACGTCGCTCCTATTTCAGATAGCGTATTGGGCTAAGCGACATCTCAAAGCCCATGAAATGGCGATTAAAATGCACTATTAAACTACTAGGGTAAGGCAAACAGATACCCGATTAGATCATTTTATATTACGGTTAATATAAGAATTCAGCGTAATTCTATCACATTTGTTCAACTTACGTCGCTCCTCTTTCAGATAGCGTACTGGGCTAGGCGGCATCTTAAAGCGCGTGGAATGGCGAGTAAAATGCACTATCAAACTTCTATGACAGGGCAATCAGAGACCCGATTAGATCATTTTATATTTTGGTTAATATAAGAATTCAGCGAAATTCTATCACATTTGTTCAATTTACGTCGCACCTATGTCAGATAGCGTATTGGGCTAAGCGGCATCTCAAAGCGCATAAAATGGCGAGTAAAATGCACTATTAAACTTCAAGGGTAGGGCAAACAGAGACCCGATTAGATCATTTTATATTATGGTTAATTTAAGAATTCAGCAAAATTCTATAACATTTGTTCAATTTACGCCGTTCCTATGCCAGATGGCGTACTAGGCTAGGCGGCGTGTTAAAGCGGGTGGAATGGCGAGTAAAATGAACTATAAAACTTCTATGATAGGGCAATCAGAGACCCGATTAGATCATTTTATATTTTGGTTAATATAAGAATTTAGCCAAATTCTATCACATTTGTTCAATTTACGTCGCTCCTATTTCAGATAGCGTATTGGGCTAAGCGGAATCTCAAAGCGCGTGAAATGTCGAGTGAAATGCACTATTAGACTTCTAGGCTAGAGCGAACAGAGAGCTGATTAAATCATTTTACATTATGCTTAATAAAAGATTTCAGCGAAATTCTATCACATTTGTACAATTTACGTCGCTCCTATTTCAGATAGCGTATTGGGCTAAGCGGCATCTTAAAGCGCGTGGAATGGCGAGTACAATGCACTATTAAACTTCTATGATAGGGCAATCAGAGACCTGATTCGATCATTTTATATTTTGGTTAATATAAGAATTCAGGGAAATTCTATCACATTTGTTCAATTTACGTCGCTCCTAATTCAGATAGCGTATTGGGCTAAGCGGTATCTCAAAGCGCGTGAAATGACGAGTGAAGTGCACTATTAGACTTCTAGGCTAGGGCGAACAGAGAGCTGATTAAATCATTTTACATTATGCTTAATAAAAGATTTCAGCGAAATTCTATCACATTTGTACAATTTACGTCGCTCCTATTTCAGATAGCGTATTGAGCTAAGCGGCATCTCAAAGCGCATGAAATGGCGAGTAAAATGCACTATTGAACTTCTATGATAGGGCAATCAGAGACCTGATTAGATCATTTTATATTTTGGTTAATATAAGAATTCAGCGAAATTGCATCACTTTTTTTTAATTTACGTCGCTCCTATTTCGGATAGCGTAATGGGCTAAGCGGCATCTCAAAGCGCATGAAATGACGAGTGAAATGCACTATTAGACTTCTATGGTAGGGCGAACAGAGACCCGATAAGATCATTTTACATTAAGGTTAATATAAAAATTCAGGGAAATTCTATCACATTTGTTCCATTTACGTCGCTCCTATTTCAGATAGCGTATTGGGCTAAGCGGCATCTTAAAGCGCGCGGAATGGCGAGTAAAATGCACTACTAAACTTCTAGGGTAGGGCAAACAGAGACCCGATTAGATCATTTTATATTACGGTTAATATAAGAATGCAGCGTAATTCTATCACATTTGCTCAACTTTCGTCGCTCCTATTTCAGATAGCGTACAGGGCTAGGCGGCATCTTAAAGCACGTGGAAGGGTGAGTAAAATGCACTACTAATCTTCCATGATAGGGCAATCAGAGACCCGATTAGATCATTTTATATTTTGGTTAATATAAGAATTCAGCGAAATTCTATCACATTTGTTCAATTTACGTCGCTCCTATTTCAGATAGCGTATTGGGCTAAGCGGAATCTCAAAGCGCGTGAAATGTCGAGTGAAATGCACTATTAGACTTCTAGGCTAGAGCGAACAGAGAGCTGATTAAATCATTTTACATTATGCTTAATAAAAGATTTCAGCGAAATTCTATCACATTTGTACAATTTACGTCGCTCCTATTTCAGATAGCGTATTGGGCTAAGCGGCATCTTAAAGCGCGTGGAATGGCGAGTACAATGCACTATTAAACTTCTATGATAGGGCAATCAGAGACCTGATTCGATCATTTTATATTTTGGTTAATATAAGAATTCAGGGAAATTCTATCACATTTGTTCAATTTACGTCGCTCCTAATTCAGATAGCGTACTGGGCTAGGCGGCATCTTAAAGCGCGTGGAATGGCGAGTAAAACGCACTATTAAACTTCTATGATAGGGCAATCAGAGACCCGATTAGATCATTTTATATTCTGTTTAATATAAGATTTCAGGGAAATTCTATCACATTTGTTCAATTTACGTCGCTCCTATTTCAGATAGCGTACTGGGCTAGGCGGCGTCTTAAAGCGCGTGGAAAGGCGAGTAAAATGCACTATTAAACTTCTATGATAGGGCAATCAGAGACCCGATTAGATCATTTAATATTTTGGTTAATATAAGAATTCAGCGTAATGCTATCACATTTGTTCAGTTTACGTCGCTCCTATTACAGACAGCTTATTGGGCTTAGGGGCATCTCAAAGCGCATGAAATGACGAGTGAAATGCACTATTAAACTTCTAGGGTAGGGCAAACAGAGACCCGATTAGATCATTTTATACTATGGTTAATTTAAGAATTCAGCAAAATTCTATCACATTTGTTCAATTTACGTCGTTCCTATTTCAGATAGCGTCCTGGGCTAAGCGGCATCTAATAGCGCATGAAATGGCGAGTATAATGCACTATTAAACGTCTAGGATAAGGCAAACAGAGACCCGATTAGATCATTTTATGTTATGGTTAATATAAGAATTCAGCGTAATTCTATCCCATTTGTTCAAGTTACGTCGCTCCTATTTCAGATAGCGTACTGGGCTAGGCGGCATCTTAAAGCGCGTGGAATGGCGAGTAGAATGCACTAATAAACTTCAAGGGTAGGGCAAACGGAGACCCGATTAGATCATTTTATATTATGGTTAATTTAAGAATTCAGAAAAATTCTATCACGTTTGTTCAATTTACGTCGTTCCTATTTCAGATAGCGTATTGGGCTATGCGGCATCTCAAAGCGCATGATATGACGAGTAAAATGCACTGTTAAACTTCTAGGGTAGGGCAAACAGAGACCCGATTAGATCATTTTATATTACGGTTAATATAAGAATTCAGCGTAATTCTATCACATTTGTTCAACTTACGTCGCTCCTATTTCAGATAGCGTACTGGGCTAGGCGGTATCTCAAAGCGCGTGGAAGGGCGAGTAAAATGCACTACTAAACTTCTATGATAGGGCAATCAGAGACCCGATTAGATCATTTTATATTTTTGTTAATATAAGAATTCAGCGAAATTCTCTCACATTTGTTCAATTTACGTCGCTGATATTTCAGATAGCGTATTGGACTAAGCGGCATCTCAAAGCGCAAGAAATGTCGAGTAAAATGCACTATTAAACTTCTAGGGTAGTGCAAACAGAGACCCGATAAGTACATTTTATATTATGGTTAATTTATGAATTCAGCGAAATTCTCTCAGATTTGTTCAATTTACGTCGCTGATATTTCAGATAACGTATTGTGCTAAGCGGCATCTCAAAGCGCGAGAAATGGCGAGTAAAATGCACTATTAAACTTCTAGGGTAGGGCAAACAGAGACCCGATTAGATCATTTTATATTTTTGTTAATATAAGAATTCAGCGAAATTCTCTCACATTTGTTCCATTTACGTCGCTCCTATTTCAGATAGCGTACTGGGCTAGGCGGCATCTTAAAGCGCATGGAATGGCGAGTAAAATGCACTATTAAACTTCAAGGGTAGGGCAAACGGAGACCCGATTAGATCATTTTATATTATGGTCAATTTAAGAATTCAGAAAAATTCTATCACGTTTGTTCAATTTACGTCGTTCCTATTTCAGATAGCGTATTGGGCTAAGCGGCATCTCAAAGCGCATGAAATGACGAGTAAAATGCACTATTAAACTTCTAGGGTAGTGCAAACAGAGACCCGATAAGTACATTTTATATTATGGTTAATTTAAGAATTCAGCGAAATTCTCTCAGATTTGTTCAATTTACGTCGCTGATATTTCAGATAGCGTATTGGGCTAAGCGGCATCTCAAAGCGCGAGAAATGGCGAGTAAAATGCACTATTAAACTTCTAGGGTAGGGCAAACAGAGACCCGATTAGATCATTTTATGTTATGGTTAATATAAGAATTCAGCGTAATTCTATCACATTTGTTCAAGTTACGTCGCTCCTATTTCAGATAGCGTACTGGGCTAGGCGGCATCTTAAAGCGCGTGGAATGGCGAGTAAAACGCACTATTAAACTTCTATGATAGGGCAATCAGAGACCCGATTAGATCATTTTATATTCTGTTTAATATAAGATTTCAGGGAAATTCTATCACATTTGTTCAATTTACGTCGCTCCTATTTCAGATAGCGTACTGGGCTAGGCGGCGTCTTAAAGCGCGTGGAAAGGCGAGTAAAATGCACTATTAAACTTCTATGATAGGGCAATCAGAGACCCGATTAGATCATTTAATATTTTGGTTAATATAAGAATTCAGCGTAATGCTATCACATTTGTTCAATTTACGTCGCTCCTATTACAGACAGCTTATTGGGCTTAGGGGCATCTCAAAGCGCATGAAATGACGAGTGAAATGCACTATTAAACTTCTAGGGTAGGGCAAACAGAGACCCGATTAGATCATTTTATACTATGGTTAATTTAAGAATTCAGCAAAATTCTATCACATTTGTTCAATTTACGTCGTTCCTATTTCAGATAGCGTCCTGGGCTAAGCGGCATCTAATAGCGCATGAAATGGCGAGTATAATGCACTATTAAACGTCTAGGATAAGGCAAACAGAGACCCGATTAGATCATTTTATGTTATGGTTAATATAAGAATTCAGCGTAATTCTATCCCATTTGTTCAAGTTACGTCGCTCCTATTTCAGATAGCGTACTGGGCTAGGCGGCATCTTAAAGCGCGTGGAATGGCGAGTAAAATGCACTAATAAACTTCAAGGGTAGGGCAAACGGAGACCCGATTAGATCATTTTATATTATGGTTAATTTAAGAATTCAGAAAAATTCTATCACGTTTGTTCAATTTACGTCGTTCCTATTTCAGATAGCGTATTGGGCTATGCGGCATCTCAAAGCGCATGATATGACGAGTAAAATGCACTGTTAAACTTCTAGGGTAGGGCAAACAGAGACCCGATTAGATCATTTTATATTACGGTTAATATAAGAATTCAGCGTAATTCTATCACATTTGTTCAACTTACGTCGCTCCTATTTCAGATAGCGTACTGGGCTAGGCGGTATCTCAAAGCGCGTGGAAGGGCGAGTAAAATGCACTACTAAACTTCTATGATAGGGCAATCAGAGACCCGATTAGATCATTTTATATTTTTGTTAATATAAGAATTCAGCGAAATTCTCTCACATTTGTTCAATTTACGTCGCTGATATTTCAGATAGCGTATTGGACTAAGCGGCATCTCAAAGCGCAAGAAATGTCGAGTAAAATGCACTATTAAACTTCTAGGGTAGTGCAAACAGAGACCCGATAAGTACATTTTATATTATGGTTAATTTATGAATTCAGCGAAATTCTCTCAGATTTGTTCAATTTACGTCGCTGATATTTCAGATAACGTATTGTGCTAAGCGGCATCTCAAAGCGCGAGAAATGGCGAGTAAAATGCACTATTAAACTTCTAGGGTAGGGCAAACAGAGACCCGATTAGATCATTTTATATTTTGGTTAATATAAGAATTCAGCGAAATTCTATCACATTGGTTCAATTTACGTCGCTCCTATTTCAGATAGCGTATTGGGCTAAGCGGCATCTCAAAGCGCATGAAATGACGACTAAAATGCACAATTAAGCTTCTACGCTAGGGCGAACAGAGACCCGATTAGATCATTTTACGTTATGGTTAATAAAAGAATTCACCGAAATTCTATCACATTTGATCAATTTACATCGCTCCTATTTCAGATAGCGTATTGGGCTAAGCGGCATCTTAAAGCGCATGAAATCACGAGTAAAGTACACTATTAAACTTCAAGGGTAGGGCAAATAGATACCCCATTAGATCATTTTATATTATGGTTAATTTAAGAATTCAGCGAAATTCTATCACATTTGTTCCATTTACGTCGCTCCTATTTCAGATAGCGTACTGGGCTAGGCGGCATCTTAAAGCGCATGGAATGGCGAGTAAAATGCACTATTAAACTTCAAGGGTAGGGCAAACGGAGACCCGATTAGATCATTTTATATTATGGTCAATTTAAGAATTCAGAAAAATTCTATCACGTTTGTTCAATTTACGTCGTTCCTATTTCAGATAGCGTATTGGGCTAAGCGGCATCTCAAAGCGCATGAAATGACGAGTAAAATGCACTGTTAAACTTCTAGGATAAGGCAAACAGAGACCCGATTAGATCATTTTATATTACGGTTAATATAAGAATTCAGCGTAATTCTATCACATTTGTTCAACTTACGTCGCTCCTCTTTCAGATAGCGTACTGGGCTAGGCGGCATCTTGAAGCGCGTGGAATGGCGAGTAATATGCACTATTAAACTTCTATGATAGGGCTATCAGAGACCCGATTAGATCATTTTATATTTTGGTTAATATAAGAATTCAGCGAAATTCTATCACATTTGTTCAATTTACGTCGCTCATATTTCAGATAGCGTACTGGGCTAAGCGGCATCTCAAAGCGCATGAAATGGCGAGTAAAATGCACTATTAAACTTCTAGGATAAGGCAAACAGAGACCCGATTAGACCATTTTATATTGCGGTTAATATAAGAATTCAGCGTAATTCTGTCACATTTGTTCAACTTACGTAGCTCCTATTTCAGATAGCGTACTGGGCTAGGCGGCAACTTTAAGCGCGTGGAATGTCGAGTAAAATGCACTATCAAACTTCTATGATAGGGCAATCAGAGACCCGATTAGATCATTTTATATTTTGGTTAATATAAGAATTCAGCGAAATTCTATCACATTTGTTCAATTTACGTCGCTCCTATTTCAGATAGCGTATTGGGCTAAGCGGCATCTCAAAGCGCATGGATTGACGAGTGAAATGCTCTATTAAACTTCTGGGATAGGGCGAACAGAAACCCGAATAGATCATTTTATATTACGGTTAATATAAGAATTCAGCGAAATTCTATCACATTTGTTCAATTTACGTCGCTCCTATTTCAGATAGCGTATTGGGCTAAGCGGCATCTCAATGCGCATGAAATGGCGAGTAACATGCACTATTAAACTTCTAGGATAAGGCAAACAGAGACCCGATTAGATCATTTTATATTACGGTTAATATAAGAATTCAGCGTAATTCTATCACATTTGTTCAACTTACGTCGCTCCTCTTTCAGATAGCGTACTGGGCTAGGCGGCATCTTAAAGCGCGTGGAATGGCGAGTAAAATGCACTATTAAACTTCTATGATAGGGCTATCAGAGACCCGATTAGATCATTTTATATTTTGGTTAATATAAGAATTCAGCGAAATTCTATCACATTTGTTCAATTTACGTCGCTCATATTTCAGATAGCGTACTGGGCTAAGCGGCATCTCAAAGCGCATGAAATGGAGAGTAAAATGCACTATTAAACTTCTAGGATAAGGCAAACAGAGACCCGATTAGATCATTTTATATTGCGGTTAATATAAGAATTCAGCGTAATTCTGTTACATTTGTTCAACTTACGTAGCTCCTATTTCAGATAGCGTACTGGGCTAGGCGGCAACTTAAAGCGCGTGGAATGGCGAGTAAAATGCACTACTAAACTTCTAGGGTAGGGCAAACAGAGACCCGATTAGATCATTTTATATTATGGTTAATTTAAGAATTCAGCAAAATTCTAACACATTTGTTCAATTTATGTCGCTCCTATTTCAGATAGCGTACTGGGCTAGGCGGCATCTTAAAGCGCGTGGAAGGGTGAGTAAAATGCACTACTAATCTTCTATGATAGGGCAATCAGAGACCCGATTAGATCATTTTATATTTTGTTTTATATAAGATTTCAGGGAAATTCTATCACATTTGTTCAATTCACGTCGCTCCTATTTCAGATAGCTTATTGGTCTTAGCGGCATCTCGAAGCGCATGAAATGACAAGTGAAATGCACTATTAAACTTCTAGGGTAGGGCAAATAGAGACCCGATTAGATCATTTTATATTATGGTTAATTTAAGAATTCAGCGAAATTCTATCACATTTGTTCAATTTACGTCGCTCCTATTAAAGATAGCGTATTGGGCTAAGCGGCATCTGAAAGCGCATGAAATGGCGAGTAAAATGCACTATTAAACTTCTAGGGTAAGGGAAACAGATACCCGATTAGATCATTTTATATTACGGTTAATATAAGAATTCAGCGTAATTCTATCACATTTGTTCAACTTACGTCGCTCCTATTTCAGATAGCGTACTGGGCTAGGCGGCATCTTAAAGCGCGTGGAAGGGCGAGTAAACTGCACTACTAAACTTCTAGGGTAGGGCAAACAGAGACCCGATTAGATCATTTTATTTACGGTTAATATAAGAATTCAGCGAAATTCTATCACATTTGTTCAATTTACGTCGTTCCTATTTCAGATAGTGTACTGGGCTAGGCGGCATCTTAAAGCGCGTGGAAAGGCGAGTAAAATACCCTATTAAACATCTATGATAGGCCAATCAGAGACCCGATTAGATCATTTTATATTTTGTTTAATATAAGATTTCAGGGAAATTCTGTCACACTTGTTCAATTTACGTCGCTTCTATTTCAGATAGCTTATTGGGCTAAGCGGCATCTCAAAGCGCAAGAAATGGCGAGTAAAACGCACTATTAAACTTCTAGGGTAGGGCAAACAGAGACCCGATTAGATCATTTTATATTTTGGTTAATATAAGAATTCAGCGAAATTCTATCACATTTGTTCAATTTACGTCGCTCCTATTTCAGATAGCGTATTGGGCTAAGCGGCATCTCAAAGCCCATGAAATGGCGATTAAAATGCACTATTAAACTTCTAGGGTAGGGCAAACAAAGAACCGATTAAATCATTTTATATTATGGTTAATTTAAGAATTCAGCGAAATTCTATCACATTTGTTCAATTTACGTCGCTGATATTTCAGATAGCGTATTGGACTAAGCGGCATCTCAAAGCGCAAGAAATGTCGAGTAAAATGCACTATTAAACTTCTAGGGTAGTGCAAACAGAGACCCGATAAGTACATTTTATATTATGGTTAATTTAAGAATTCAGCGAAATTCTCTCAGATTTGTTCAATTTACGTCGCTGATATTTCAGATAGCGTATTGGGCTAAGCGGCATCTCAAAGCGCGAGAAATGGCGAGTAAAATGCACTGTTAAACTTCTAGGGTAGGGCAAACAGAGACCCGATTAGATCATTTTATATTACGGTTAATATAAGAATTCAGCGTAATTCTATCACATTTGTTCAACTTACGTCGCTCCTATTTCAGATAGCGTACTGGGCTAGGCGGTATCTCAAAGCGCGTGGAAGGGCGAGTGAAATGCACTACTAAACTTCTATGATAGGGCAATCAGAGACCCGATTAGATCATTTTATATTTTTGTTAATATAAGAATTCAGCGAAATTCTCTCACATTTGTTCAATTTACGTCGCTGATATTTCAGATAGCGTATTGGACTAAGCGGCATCTCAAAGCGCAAGAAATGTCGAGTAAAATGCACTATTAAACTTCTAGGGTAGTGCAAACAGAGACCCGATAAGTACATTTTATATTATGGTTAATTTAAGAATTCAGCGAAATTCTCTCAGATTTGTTCAATTTACGTCGCTGATATTTCAGATAACGTATTGGGCTAAGCGGCATCTCAAAGCGCGAGAAATGGCGAGTAAAATGCACTATTAAACTTCTAGGGTAGGGCAAACAGAGACCCGATTAGATCATTTTATATTTTGGTTAATATAAGAATTCAGCGAAATTCTATCACATTGGTTCAATTTACGTCGCTCCTATTTCAGATAGCGTATTGGGCTAAGCGGCATCTCAAAGCGCATGAAATGACGACTAAAATGCACAATTAAGCTTCTACGCTAGGGCGAACAGAGACCCGATTAGATCATTTTACGTTATGGTTAATAAAAGAATTCACCGAAATTCTATCACATTTGATCAATTTACATCGCTCCTATTTCAGATAGCGTATTGGGCTAAGCGGCATCTTAAAGCGCATGAAATCACGAGTAAAGTACACTATTAAACTTCAAGGGTAGGGCAAATAGATACCCCATTAGATCATTTTATATTATGGTTAATTTAAGAATTCAGCGAAATTCTATCACATTTGTTCCATTTACGTCGCTCCTATTTCAGATAGCGTACTGGGCTAGGCGGCATCTTAAAGCGCATGGAATGGCGAGTAAAATGCACTATTAAACTTCAAGGGTAGGGCAAACGGAGACCCGATTAGATCATTTTATATTATGGTCAATTTAAGAATTCAGAAAAATTCTATCACGTTTGTTCAATTTACGTCGTTCCTATTTCAGATAGCGTATTGGGCTAAGCGGCATCTCAAAGCGCATGAAATGACGAGTAAAATGCACTGTTAAACTTCTAGGATAAGGCAAACAGAGACCCGATTAGATCATTTTATATTACGGTTAATATAAGAATTCAGCGTAATTCTATCACATTTGTTCAACTTACGTCGCTCCTCTTTCAGATAGCGTACTGGGCTAGGCGGCATCTTGAAGCGCGTGGAATGGCGAGTAATATGCACTATTAAACTTCTATGATAGGGCTATCAGAGACCCGATTAGATCATTTTATATTTTGGTTAATATAAGAATTCAGCGAAATTCTATCACATTTGTTCAATTTACGTCGCTCATATTTCAGATAGCGTACTGGGCTAAGCGGCATCTCAAAGCGCATGAAATGGCGAGTAAAATGCACTATTAAACTTCTAGGATAAGGCAAACAGAGACCCGATTAGACCATTTTATATTGCGGTTAATATAAGAATTCAGCGTAATTCTGTCACATTTGTTCAACTTACGTAGCTCCTATTTCAGATAGCGTACTGGGCTAGGCGGCAACTTTAAGCGCGTGGAATGTCGAGTAAAATGCACTATCAAACTTCTATGATAGGGCAATCAGAGACCCGATTAGATCATTTTATATTTTGGTTAATATAAGAATTCAGCGAAATTCTATCACATTTGTTCAATTTACGTCGCTCCTATTTCAGATAGCGTATTGGGCTAAGCGGCATCTCAAAGCGCATGGATTGACGAGTGAAATGCTCTATTAAACTTCTGGGATAGGGCGAACAGAAACCCGAATAGATCATTTTATATTACGGTTAATATAAGAATTCAGCGAAATTCTATCACATTTGTTCAATTTACGTCGCTCCTATTTCAGATAGCGTATTGGGCTAAGCGGCATCTCAATGCGCATGAAATGGCGAGTAACATGCACTATTAAACTTCTAGGATAAGGCAAACAGAGACCCGATTAGATCATTTTATATTACGGTTAATATAAGAATTCAGCGTAATCCTATCACATTTGTTCAACTTACGTCGCTCCTCTTTCAGATAGCGTACTGGGCTAGGCGGCATCTTAAAGCGCGTGGAATGGCGAGTAAAATGCACTATTAAACTTCTATGATAGGGCTATCAGAGACCCGATTAGATCATTTTATATTTTGGTTAATATAAGAATTCAGCGAAATTCTATCACATTTGTTCAATTTACGTCGCTCATATTTCAGATAGCGTACTGGGCTAAGCGGCATCTCAAAGCGCATGAAATGGAGAGTAAAATGCACTATTAAACTTCTAGGATAAGGCAAACAGAGACCCGATTAGATTATTTTATATTACGGTTAATATAAGAATTCAGCGTAATTCTATCACATTTGTTCAACTTACGTCGCTCCTCTTTCAGATAGCGTACTGGGCTAGGCGGCATCTTAAAGCGCGTGGAAAGGCGAGTAAAATACCCTATTAAACATCTATGATAGGCCAATCAGAGACCCGATTAGATCATTTTATATTTTGTTTAATATAAGATTTCAGGGAAATTCTGTCACACTTGTTCAATTTACGTCGCTTCTATTTCAGATAGCTTATTGGGCTAAGCGGCATCTCAAAGCGCAAGAAATGGCGAGTAAAATGCACTATTAAACTTCTAGGGTAGGGCAAACAGAGACCCGATTAGATCATTTTATATTTTGGTTAATATAAGAATTCAGCGAAATTCTATCACATTTGTTCAATTTACGTCGCTCCTATTTCAGATAGCGTATTGGGCTA
The DNA here is from genome assembly GCA_916610135.2 of Macropis europaea. Classification (NCBI taxonomy): domain Eukaryota; kingdom Metazoa; phylum Arthropoda; class Insecta; order Hymenoptera; family Melittidae; genus Macropis; species Macropis europaea. The sequence continues at coordinate 51,742 of CAKAJE020001142.1, read as the reverse complement.
AGCGGCATCTGAAAGCGCATGAAATGGCGAGTAAAATGCACTATTAAACTTCTAGGGTAGGGCAAACAGAGTCCCGATTAGATCATTTTATATTATGGTTAATTTATGAATTCAGCGAAATTCTATCACATTTGTTCAATTTACGTCGCTACTATTTCTGATAGCGTATTGGGCTAAGCGGCATCTCAAAGCGCGTGAAATGGCGAGTATAATGCACTATTAAACTTCTATGATAGGGCTATCAGAGACCCGATTAGATCATTTTATATTTTGGTTAATATAAGAATTCAGTGAAATTCTAACACATTTGTTCAATTTACGTCGCTCCTATTTCAGATAGCGTACTGGGCTAGGCTGCATCATAAAGCGCGTGGAATTGCGAGTAAAATGCACTATTAAACTTGTAGGATAAGGCAAACAGAGACCCGATTAGATTATTTTATATTACGGTTAATATAAGAATTCAGCGTAATTCTATCACATTTGTTCAATTTACGTCGCTCCTATTTCAGTTAGCGTATTGGGCTAAGCAGCATCTCAAAGTCCATGAAATGGCGAGGAAAATGCACTATTAAACTTCTAGGGTAGGGCAAACAGAGACCCGATTAGATCATTTTATATAATGGTTAATTTAAGAATTCAGCGAAATTCTATCACATTTTTTCAATTTACGTCGCTCCTATTTCTGATAGCGTACTGGCCTAGGCGGCATCTTAAAGCGCGTGAAATGGCGAGTAAAATTGACTATTAAACTTCTAGGGTGGGGCAAACAGAGACCCGATTAGATGATTTTATATTATAGTTAATTTCAGAATTCAGCGAAATTCTATCACATTTGTTCAATTTACGTCGCTCCTATTTCAGATAGCGTATTGGGCTAAGCGGCATCTCAAAGCGCATGAAATGAGGAGTAAAATGCACTATTAAAGTTCTAGGGTAGGGCAAACAGAGACCCGATTAGATCATTTTATATTATGGTTAATTTAATCATTCAGCAAAATTCTATCACTTTTGTTCAATTTACGTCGTTCCTATTTCAGATAGCGTACTGGGCTAGGCAGCACCTTAAAGCGCGTGGAATGGCGAGTAAAATGCACTATTAAGCTTCTATGATAGGGCAATAAGAGACCCGATTAGATCATTTTATATTTTGGTTAATATAAGAATTCAGCGAAATTCTATCATATTTATTCAATTTACGTCGCTCCTATTTCAGATAGCTTATTGAGCTAAGCGGCATCTCAAAGCGCATGAAATGAGGAGTGGAATGCACTATTAAACTTCTAGGGCAGGGCGAACAGAGACCCGATTAGATCATTTTACATTATGGTTAATATAAGAATTCAGGGAAATTCTAACACATTTGTTCAATTTACGTCTCTCCTATTTCAGATAGCGTATTGGGCTAGGCGGCATCTCAAAGCGCATGAAATGGCGAGTAAGATGTACTATTAAACTTCTAGGATAAGGCAAACAGAGAACCAAATTAGATCATTTTATATTACGGATAATATAAGAATTCAGCGAAATTCTATCACATTTGTTCAACTTACGCCGCACCTGCTTGAGATAGCGTACTGGGCTAGGCGGCATCTTAAAGCGCGTGGAAGGGCGAGTAAAATGCACTATTAAACTTCTAGGGTAGTGCAAACAGAGACCCGATTAGATCATTTTATATTATGGATAATTTCAGAATTCAGCGAAATTCTATCACATTTGTTCAATTTACGTCGCTCCTATTTCAGATAGCGTATTGGGGTAAGCTGCATCTCAAAGCGCAAGACATGGCGAGTAAAATGCACTATTAAACTTCTAGGGTAGGGCAATCAGAGACCCGATTAGATCATTTTGTATTTTGGTTTATATAAGAATTCAGCGAAATTATTACACTTGTTTAATTTACGTCGCTCCTGTTTCAGATAGCGTATTGGGCTAAGCGGCATCTCAAAGCGCATGAAATGGCGAGTAAAATGCACTATTATACTTCTAGTGTAGGGCAGTCAGAGACCCGATTAGATCATTTTATATTATGCTTAATTTAAGAATTCAGCAAAATTCTATCACATTTGTTCAATTTACGTAGTTCCTATTTCAGATAGCATACTGGGCTAGGCGGTATCTTAAAGCGCGCGGAATGGCGAGTAAAATGCACTATTAAGCTTCTATGATAGGGCAATCAGAGACCCGATTAGATCATTTTATATTTTGGTTAATATAAGAATTCAGCGAAATTCTATCACATTTGTTCAATTTACGTCGCTCCTATTTCAGATAGCTTATTGAGCTAAGCGGCATTTCAAAGCGCATGAAATGACGAGTGAAATGCACTATTAAACTTCTAGGGTAGGGCGAACAGAGACCAGATTAGATCATTTTACATTAAGGTTAATATAAGAATTCAGCGTAATTCTGTCACATTTGTTCAACTTACGTAGCTCCTATTTCAGATAGCGTACTGGGCTAGGCGGCATCTTAAAGCGCGTAGAATGGAGTGTAAAATGCACTATTAAACTTCTATGATAGGGCAATCAGAGACCCGATTAGATCATTTTGTATTTTGGTTAATATAAGAATTCAGCGAAATTCTATCACATTTGTTCAATTTATGTCGCTCCTATTTCAGATAGCGTATTGGGCTAAGCGGCATCTCAAAGCGCATGGATTGACGAGTGAAATGCTCTATTAAACTTCTGGGGTAGGGCGAACAGAAACCCGAATAGATCATTTTATATTTTGGTTAATATAAGAATTCAGCGAAATTCTATCACATTTGTTCAATTTACGTCGCTCCTATTTCAGATATCGTACTGGGCTAGGCGGCATCTTAAAGCGCGTGGAATGGCGAGTAAAATGCACTATTAAACTTCTATGATAGGGCAATCAGAGACCCGATTAGATCATTTTATATTTTGGTTAATACAAGAATTCAGCGAAATTCTATCACATTTGTTCAATTTACGTCGCTCCTATTTCAGATAGCGTATTGGGCTAAGCGGCATCGCAAAGCGCATGCAATGACGAGTGAAATGCACTATTAAACTTCTAGGGTAGGGCAAACAGAGACCCGATTAGATCATTTTATATTATGGTTAATTTAAGAATTCAGCAAAATTCTATCACATTTGTTCAATTTACGTCGCTCCTATTTCAGATAGCGTACTGGGCTACGCGGTATCTTAAAGCGCGTGGAATGGCGAGTAAAATGCACTATTAAACTTCTAGGATAAGGCAAACGGAGACCCGATTAGACCATTTTATATTATGGTTAATATAAGAATTCAGCGTTATTCTATCACATTTGTTCAACTTACGTCGCTCCTATTTCAGAAAGCGTACTCGGATAGGCGGCATCTTAAAGCGCGTGGAATGGCGAGTAAAATGCACTATTAAACTTCTCGGGTAATGCAAACAGAGACCCGATTAGATCATTTTATATTACGGTTAATATAAGATTTCAGGGAAATTCTATCACATTTGTTCAATTTACGTCGCTCCTATTTCAGATAGCTATTGGGCTAAGCGGCATCTCGAAGCGCATGAAATGACGAGAGAAATGCACTATTAAACTTCTTGGGTAGGGCGAACAGAGACCCGATTACATCACTTTATATTTTGGTTAATATAAGAATTCAGCGAAATTCTATCACATTTGTTCAATTTACATCGCTCCTATTTCAGATAGTGTATTGGGCTAAGCGGCATCTCAAAGCGCATGGAATGACGAGTAAAATGCACTAATAAACTTCTAGGATAAGGCAAACGTAGATCCGATTAGACCATTTTATATTACGGTTAATATAAGAATTCAGCGTAATTCTATCACATTTGTTCAATTTACGTCGCTCCTATTTCAGATAGCGTATTGGGCTAAGCGGCATCTCAAAGCGCATGAAATTGCGTGTAAAATGCACTATTAAACTTCTAGGGTAAGGCAAACAGAGACCCGATTAGATCATTTTATATTACGGTGAATATAAGAATTCAGCGTAATTCTATCACATTTGTTCAACATACGTCGCTCCTATTTCAGATAGTGTACTGGGCTAGGCGGCATCTTAAAGCGCGTGGAAGGGCGAGTAAAATGCACTACTAAACTTCTATGGTAGGGCAGTCAGAGTCCCGTTTAGATCATTTTATGTATTGTTTAATATAAGATTTCAGGGAAATTCTATCACATTTGTTCAATTTACGTCGCTCCTATTTCAGATAGCGTATTGGGCTAAGCGGCATCTCAAAGCGTATGAAATGACGAGAGAAATGCACTATTAAACTTCTTTGGTAGGGCGAACAGAGACCCGATTAGGTCATTTCATATTATGGTTAATTTAATAATTCAGCGAAATTCTATCACATTTGTTCAATTTACATCGCTCCTATTTCAAATAGCGTATTGGGCTAAGCCGCATCTCCATGCGCATGAAATGGCGAGTAAAATGCACTATTAAACTTCTAGGATAAGGCAAATGGAGACACGATTAGACCATTTTATATTACGGTTAATATAAGAATTCAGCGTTATTCTATCACATTTGTTCAACTTACGTCGCTCCTATTTCAGATAGCGTACTCGGATAGGCGGCATCTTAAAGCGCGTGGAAAGGCGAGTAAAATGCACTATTAAACTTCGAGGGTAATGCAAACAGAGACCCGATTAGATCATTTTATATTACGGTTAATATAAGATTTCAGGGAAATTCTATCACATTTGTTCAATTTACGTCGCTCCTATTTCAGATAGCGTATTGGGCTAAGAGGCATCTCAAAGCGCACGAAATGACGAATAAAATGCACCATTAAGCTTCTACGCTAGGGCGAACAGAGACCCGATTAGATCATTTAACATTATGGTAAATAAAAGAACCCAGCGAAATTCTATCACATTTGTTCAATTTACGTCGCTCCTATTTCAGATAGCGTACTGGGCTAGGCGGCATCTCAAAGCGCATGAAATGACGAGTAAAATGCTATATTAAACTTCTAGGGTGGGGCAATCAGAGACCCGATAAGATCATTTTATATTACGGTTAATATAAGAATTCAGCGAAGTTCTATCACATTTGTTCAATTTACGTCGCTCCTATTTCAGATAGCTTATTGGGCTAAGCGGCAACTCAAAGCGCATGAAATGACGAGTGAAATGCACTATTAAACTTCTAGGGTAGGGCGAAGAAAGACCCGATTAGATCATTTTACATTAAGGTTAAAATAAGAATTCAGCGAAATTCTATCACATTTGTTCAATTTACGTCGCTCCTATTTCAGATAGCGTACTGGGCTAGGCGGCATCTTAAAGCGCGTGGAATGGCGAGTAAAATGCACTATTAAACTTCTATGATAGGGCAATCAGAGACCCGATTAGATCATTTTATATTTTGGTTAATACAAGAATTCAGCGAAATTCTATCACATTTGTTCAATATACGTCGCTCCAATTTCAGATAGCTTATTGGGATAAGCGGCATCGCAAAGCGCATGAAATGACGAGTGAAATGCACTATTAAACTTCTTGGGTAGGGCGAACAAAGACCCGATTAGATCATTTTACATTAAGGTTAATATAAGAATTCAGCGAAATTCTATCACATTTGTTCAATTTACATCGCTCCTATTTCAGATAGCGACTTGTGCTAAGTGGCATCTCAAAGCGCAAGAAATGGCGAGTAAAATGCACTATTAACCTTCTAGGGTAGGGCAAACAGAGACCCCATTAGATCATTTTATATTATGGTTAATTTAAGAATTCAGCGAAATTCTATCACATTTGTTCAATTTACGTAGCTCCTATTTCAGATAGCGTATTGGGCTAAGCGGCATCTCAAAGCGCATGAAATGGCGAGTAAAATGCACTATTAAACTTCTAGGGTAGGGCAATCAGAGACCCGATTAGATCATTTTATATTTTGGTTAATAAATGTATTCATCGAAATTCTATCACATTTGTTCAATTTACATCGCTCCTATTTCAGATAGCGTACTGGGCTAAGCGGCATCTCAAAGCGCAAGAAATGGCGAGTAAAATGCACTATTAAACTTCTAGGATAAGGCAAACAGAGACCCGATTAGATCATTTTATATTACGGTTAATATAAGAATTCAGCGTAATTCTGTGACATTTGTTCAACTTACGTAGCTCCTATTTCAGATAGCGTGCTGGGCTAGGCGGCAACTTAAAGCGCTTGGAATGGCGAGTAAAATGCGCTGTTAAACTTCTATGATAGGGCAATCAGACACCCGATTAGATCATTTTATATTACGGTTAATATAAGAATTCAGCGTAATTCTATCACATTTGTTCAATTTACGTCGTTCCTATTTCAGATAGCGTATTGGGGTAAGCTGCATCTCAAAGCGCAAGACATGGCGAGTAAAATGCACTATTAAACTTCTAGGGTAGGGCAATCAGAGACCCGATTAGATCATTTTGTATTTTGGTTAATATAAGAATTCAGCGAAATTCTATTACATTTGTTTAATTTACGTCGCTCCTATTTCAGATAGCGTATTGGGCTAAGCGGCATCTCAAAGCGCATGAAATGACGAGTGAAATGCACTATTAAACTTCTAGGGTAGGGTGAACAGAGACCAGATTAGATCATTTTACATTAAGGTTAATATAAGAATTCAGCGTAATTCTGTCACATTTGTTCAACTTACGTAGCTCCTATTTCAGATAGCGTACTGGGCTACGCGGCATCGTAAAGCGCGTAGAATGGCGAGTAAAATGCACTATTAAACTTCTATGATAGGGCAATCAGAGACCCGATTAGATCATTTTGTATTTTGGTTAATATAAGAATTCAGCGAAATTCTATCACATTTGTTCAATTTACGTCGCTCCTATTTCAGATAGCGTATTGGGCTAAGCGGCATCTCAAAGCGCATGAAATGGCGAGTAAAATGCACTATTAAACTTCAAGGGTAGGGCAAACAGAGACCCGATTAGATCATTTTATATTATGGTTGATTTAAGAATTCAGAAAAATTCTATCACATTTGTTGAATTTACGTCGTTCCTATTTCAGATAGCGTATTGGGCTATGCGACATCTCAAAGCACATGAAATGACGAGTAAAATGCACTATTAAACTTCTCGGGTAGGGTAAACAGAGACCCGATTAGATCATTTTATATTACGGTTAATATAAGAATTCAGCGTAATTCTATCACATTTGTTCAACTTACGTCGCTCCTATTTCAGATAGCGTAGTGGGCTAGGCGGCATCTCAAAGCGCGTGGAAGGGCGAGTAAAATGCACTACTAAACTTCTATGATAGGGCAATCAGAGACCCGATTACATCATTTAATATTTTGGTTAATATAAGAATTCAGCGAAATTCTCTCACATTTGTTCAATTTACGTCGCTGATATTTCAGATAGCGTATTGGGCTAAGCGGCATCTCAAAGCGCAAGAAATGTGGAGTAAAATGCACTATTAAACTTCTAGGGTAGGGCAAACAGAGACCCGATAAGATCATTTTATATTATGGTTAATTTAAGAATTCAGCGAAATTCTATCACATTTGTTCAATTTACGTCGCTCCTATTTCAGATAGCGTATTGGGCTAAGCGGCATCTCAATGCGCATGAAATGGCGAGTAACATGCACTATTAAACTTCTAGGATAAGGCAAACAGAGACCCGATTAGATCATTTTATATTACGGTTAATATAAGAATTCAGCGTAATTCTATCACATTTGTTCAACTTACGTCGCTCCTCTTTCAGATAGCGTATTGGGAGTAGCGGCATCTCAAAGCGCATGAAATGGCGAGTAAAATGCACTATTAAACTTCAAGGGTAGGGCAAACAGAGACCCGATTAGATCATTTTATATTATGGTTAATTTAAGAATTCAGAAAAATTCTATCACATTTGTTCAATTTACGTCGTTCCTATTTCAGATAGCGTATTGGGCTATGCGGCATCTCAAAGCGCATGAAATGACGAGTAAAATGCACTATTAAACTTCTAGGGTAGGGCAAACAGAGACCCGATTAGATCATTTTATATTACGGTTAATATAAGAATTCAGCGTAATTCTATCACATTTGTTCAAATTACGTCGCTCCTATTTCAGATAGCGTATTGGGCTAAGCGGCATCTCAAAGCGCAAGAAATGTCGAGTAAAATGCACTATTAAACTTCTAGGGTAGGGCAAACAGAGACCCGATAAGATCATTTTATATTATGGTTAATTTAAGAATTCAGCGAAATTCTATCACATTTGTTCAATTTACGTCGCTCCTATTTCAGATAGCGTATTGGGCTAAGCGGCATCTCAATGCGCATGAAATGGCGAGTAAAATGCACTATTAAACTTCTAGGGTAGGGCAAACACAGACCCGATTAGATCATTTTATATTATGATTAATTTAAGAAGTCAGCAAAATTCTATCACATTTGTTCAATTTACGTCGTTCCTATTTCAGATAGCGTACTGGCCTAGGCGGCATCTTAAAGCGCGTGGAAAGGTGAGTAAAATGCACTATTAAACTTCTATGATAGGGCAATCAGAGCCCCGATTAGATCATTTTATATTACGGTTAATATAAGAATTCAGCGTAATTCTATCACATTTGTTCAACTTACGTCGCTCCTATTTCAGATAGCGCACTGGGCTAGGCGGCATCTTAAAGCGCGTGGAATGGCGAGTAAAATGCACTACTAAACTACTATGATAGGGCAATCAGAGACCCGTTTAGGTCATTTTATATTTTCGTTAATATAAGAATTCAGCGAAATTCTATCACATTTGTTCAATTTACGTCGCTCCTATTAAAGATAGCGTATTGGGCTAAGCGGCATCTGAAAGCGCATGAAATGGCGAGTAAAATGCACTATTAAACTTCTAGGGCAGGGCAAACAGAGACCCGATTAGATCATTTTATATTATGATTAATTTAAGAAGTCAGCAAAATTCTATCACATTTGTTCAATTTACGTCGTTCCTATTTCAGATAGCGTACTGGGCTAGGCGGCATCTTAAAGCGCGTGGAAAGGCGAGTAAAATGCACTATTAAATTTCTATGATAGGGCAATCAGAGACCCGACTAGATCATTTTATATTTTGTTTAATATAAGATTTCAGGGAAATTCTGTCACATTTGTTCAATTTACGTCGCTCCTATTTCAGATAGCTTATTGGGCTTAGCGGCATCTGAAAGCGCATGAAATGGCGAGTAAAATGCACTATTAAACTTCAAGGGTAGGGCAAACAGAGACCCGATTAGATCATTTTATATTATGGTTAATTTAAGAATTCAGCAAAATTCTATAACATTTGTTCAATTTACGCCGTTCCTATGCCAGATGGCGTACTAGGCTAGGCGGCGTGTTAAAGCGGGTGGAATGGCGAGTAAAATGAACTATAAAACTTCTATGATAGGGCAATCAGAGACCCGATTAGATCATTTTATATTTTGGTTAATATAAGAATTCAGCCAAATTCTATCACATTTGTTCAATTTACGTCGCTCCTATTTCAGATAGCGTATTGGGCTAAGCGGAATCTCAAAGCGCGTGAAATGTCGAGTGAAATGCACTATTAGACTTCTAGGCTAGAGCGAACAGAGAGCTGATTAAATCATTTTACATTATGCTTAATAAAAGATTTCAGCGAAATTCTATCACATTTGTACAATTTACGTCGCTCCTATTTCAGATAGCGTATTGGGCTAAGCGGCATCTTAAAGCGCGTGGAATGGCGAGTACAATGCACTATTAAACTTCTATGATAGGGCAATCAGAGACCTGATTCGATCATTTTATATTTTGGTTAATATAAGAATTCAGGGAAATTCTATCACATTTGTTCAATTTACGTCGCTCCTAATTCAGATAGCGTATTGGGCTAAGCGGTATCTCAAAGCGCGTGAAATGACGAGTGAAATGCACTATTAGACTTCTAGGCTAGGGCGAACAGAGAGCTGATTAAATCATTTTACATTATGCTTAATAAAAGATTTCAGCGAAATTCTATCACATTTGTACAATTTACGTCGCTCCTATTTCAGATAGCGTATTGAGCTAAGCGGCATCTCAAAGCGCATGAAATGGCGAGTAAAATGCACTATTGAACTTCTATGATAGGGCAATCAGAGACCTGATTAGATCATTTTATATTTTGGTTAATATAAGAATTCAGCGAAATTGCATCACTTTTTTTTAATTTACGTCGCTCCTATTTCAGATAGCGTAATGGGCTAAGCGGCATCTCAAAGCGCATGAAATGACGAGTGAAATGCACTATTAGACTTCTATGGTAGGGCGAACAGAGACCCGATAAGATCATTTTACATTAAGGTTAATATAAAAATTCAGGGAAATTCTATCACATTTGTTCCATTTACGTCGCTCCTATTTCAGATAGCGTATTGGGCTAAGCGGCATCTTAAAGCGCGCGGAATGGCGAGTAAAATGCACTACTAAACTTCTAGGGTAGGGCAAACAGAGACCCGATTAGATCATTTTATATTACGGTTAATATAAGAATGCAGCGTAATTCTATCACATTTGCTCAACTTTCGTCGCTCCTATTTCAGATAGCGTACAGGGCTAGGCGGCATCTTAAAGCACGTGGAAGGGTGAGTAAAATGCACTACTAATCTTCCATGATAGGGCAATCAGAGACCCGATTAGATCATTTTATATTTTGGTTAATATAAGAATTCAGCCAAATTCTATCACATTTGTTCAATTTACGTCGCTCCTATTTCAGATAGCGTATTGGGCTAAGCGGAATCTCAAAGCGCGTGAAATGTCGAGTGAAATGCACTATTAGACTTCTAGGCTAGAGCGAACAGAGAGCTGATTAAATCATTTTACATTATGCTTAATAAAAGATTTCAGCGAAATTCTATCACATTTGTACAATTTACGTCGCTCCTATTTCAGATAGCGTATTGGGCTAAGCGGCATCTTAAAGCGCGTGGAATGGCGAGTACAATGCACTATTAAACTTCTATGATAGGGCAATCAGAGACCTGATTCGATCATTTTATATTTTGGTTAATATAAGAATTCAGGGAAATTCTATCACATTTGTTCAATTTACGTCGCTCCTAATTCAGATAGCGTATTGGGCTAAGCGGTATCTCAAAGCGCGTGAAATGACGAGTGAAATGCACTATTAGACTTCTAGGCTAGGGCGAACAGAGAGCTGATTAAATCATTTTACATTATGCTTAATAAAAGATTTCAGCGAAATTCTATCACATTTGTACAATTTACGTCGCTCCTATTTCAGATAGCGTATTGAGCTAAGCGGCATCTCAAAGCGCATGAAATGGCGAGTAAAATGCACTATTGAACTTCTATGATAGGGCAATCAGAGACCTGATTAGATCATTTTATATTTTGGTTAATATAAGAATTCAGCGAAATTGCATCACTTTTTTTTAATTTACGTCGCTCCTATTTCAGATAGCGTAATGGGCTAAGCGGCATCTCAAAGCGCATGAAATGACGAGTGAAATGCACTATTAGACTTCTATGGTAGGGCGAACAGAGACCCGATAAGATCATTTTACATTAAGGTTAATATAAAAATTCAGGGAAATTCTATCACATTTGTTCCATTTACGTCGCTCCTATTTCAGATAGCGTATTGGGCTAAGCGGCATCTTAAAGCGCGCGGAATGGCGAGTACAATGCACTACTAAACTTCTAGGGTAGGGCAAACAGAGACCCGATTAGATCATTTTATATTACGGTTAATATAAGAATGCAGCGTAATTCTATCACATTTGCTCAACTTTCGTCGCTCCTATTTCAGATAGCGTACAGGGCTAGGCGGCATCTTAAAGCACGTGGAAGGGTGAGTAAAATGCACTACTAATCTTCCATGATAGGGCAATCAGAGACCCGATTAGATCATTTTATATTTTGTTTTATATAAGATTTCAGGGAAATTCTGTCACATTTGTTCAATTTACGTCGCTCCTATTTCAGATAGCTTATTGGGCTTAGCGGCATCTGAAAGCGCATGAAATGGCGAGTAAAATGCACTATTAAACTTCTAGGGTAGGGCAAGCAGAGACCCGATTAGATCATTTTATATTATGGTTAATTTAAGAATTCACCGAAATTCTATCACATTTGTTCAATTTACGTCGCTCCTATTTCAGATAGCGTATTGGGCTTAGCGGCATCTCAAAGCCCATGAAATGGCGATTAAAATGCACTATTGAACTTCTAGGGTAAGGCAAACAGATACCCGATTAGATCATTTTATATTACGGTTAATATAAGAATTCAGCGTAATTCTAACACATTTGTTCAACTTACGTTGCTTCTATTTCAGATAGCGTACAGGGCTAGGCGGCATCTTAAAGCGCGTGGAAGGGTGAGTAAAATGCACTACTAATCTTCCATGATAGGGCAATCAGAGACCCGATTAGATCATTTTACATTTTGCTTAATATAAGATTTCAGGGACATTCTATCACATTTGTTTAATTTACGTCGCTGCTATTTCAGATAGCGTATTGGGCTAAGCGGCATCTCAAAGCGCATGAAATGGCGAATAAAATGAACTATTAAACTTCTAGGCGAGGGCGAACAGAGACCCGATTAGATCATTTTACATTTTGGTTAATAAAAGAATTCAGCGAAATTCTATCACATTTGCTCAATTTACGTCGCTCCTATTACAGATAGCTTATTGTGCTTAGCGGCATCTCAAAGCGCATGAAGTGACGAGTGAAATGCACTATTAAACTTCTAGGGTAGGGCAAACAGAGACCCGATTAGATCATTTTATATTATGGTTAATTTAAGAATTCAGCAAAATTCTATCACATTTGTTCAATTTACGTCGCTCCTATTTCAGATAGCGTACTGGGCTAGGCGGCATCCTAAAGCGCGCGGAATGGCGAGTAAAATGCACTATTAAACTTCTATGCTAGGGCAATCAGAGACCCGATTAGATCATTTTATATTTTGTTTAATATAAGATTTCAGGGAAATTCTATCACATTTGTTCAATTTACGTCGCTCCTATTTCAGATAGCGTACTGGGCTAGGCGGCATCTTAAAGCGCGTGGAAAGGCGAGTAAAATGCACTATTAAACTTCTATGATAGGGCAATCAGAGACCCGATTAGATCATTTTATATTACGGTTAATATAAGAATTCAGCGTAATTCTATCACATTTGTTCAATTTACGTCGCTCCTATTTCAGATAGCGTATTGGGCTAAGCGGCATCTCAAAGCCCATGAAATGGCGATTAAAATGCACTATTAAACTTCTAGGGTAGGGCAAACAAAGACCCGATTAAATCATTTTATATTATGGTTAATTTAAGAATTCAGCGAAATTCTATCACATTTGTTCAATTTACGTCGCTGATATTTCAGATAGCGTATTGGACTAAGCGGCATCTCAAAGCGCAAGAAATGTCGAGTAAAATGCACTATTAAACTTCTAGGGTAGTGCAAACAGAGACCCGATAAGTACATTTTATATTATGGTTAATTTAAGAATTCAGCGAAATTCTCTCAGATTTGTTCAATTTACGTCGCTGATATTTCAGATAGCGTATTGGGCTAAGCGGCATCTCAAAGCGCGAGAAATGGCGAGTAAAATGCACTATTAAACTTCTAGGGTAGGGCAAACAGGGACCCGATTAGATCATTTTATGTTATGGTTAATATAAGAATTCAGCGTAATTCTATCACATTTGTTCAAGTTACGTCGCTCCTATTTCAGATAGCGTACTGGGCTAGGCGGCATCTTAAAGCGCGTGGAATGGCGAGTAAAACGCACTATTAAACTTCTATGATAGGGCAATCAGAGACCCGATTAGATCATTTTATATTCTGTTTAATATAAGATTTCAGGGAAATTCTATCACATTTGTTCAATTTACGTCGCTCCTATTTCAGATAGCGTACTGGGCTAGGCGGCTTCTTAAAGCGCGTGGAAAGGCGAGTAAAATGCACTATTAAACTTCTATGATAGGGCAATCAGAGACCCGATTAGATCATTTAATATTTTGGTTAATATAAGAATTCAGCGTAATGCTATCACATTTGTTCAATTTACGTCGCTCCTATTACAGACAGCTTATTGGGCTTAGGGGCATCTCAAAGCGCATGAAATGACGAGTGAAATGCACTATTAAACTTCTAGGGTAGGGCAAACAGAGACCCGATTAGATCATTTTATACTATGGTTAATTTAAGAATTCAGCAAAATTCTATCACATTTGTTCAATTTACGTCGTTCCTATTTCAGATAGCGTCCTGGGCTAAGCGGCATCTAATAGCGCATGAAATGGCGAGTATAATGCACTATTAAACGTCTAGGATAAGGCAAACAGAGACCCGATTAGATCATTTTATGTTATGGTTAATATAAGAATTCAGCGTAATTCTATCACATTTGTTCAAGTTACGTCGCTCCTATTTCAGATAGCGTACTGGGCTAGGCGGCATCTTAAAGCGCGTGGAATGGCGAGTAAAATGCACTAATAAACTTCAAGGGTAGGGCAAACAGAGACCCGATTAGATCATTTTATATTATGGTTAATTTAAGAATTCAGAAAAATTCTATCACGTTTGTTCAATTTACGTCGTTCCTATTTCAGATAGCGTATTGGGCTATGCGGCATCTCAAAGCGCATGATATGACGAGTAAAATGCACTGTTAAACTTCTAGGGTAGGGCAAACAGAGACCCGATTAGATCATTTTATATTACGGTTAATATAAGAATTCAGCGTAATTCTATCACATTTGTTCAACTTACGTCGCTCCTATTTCAGATAGCGTACTGGGCTAGGCGGTATCTCAAAGCGCGTGGAAGGGCGAGTAAAATGCACTACTAAACTTCTATGATAGGGCAATCAGAGACCCGATTAGATCATTTTATATTTTTGTTAATATAAGAATTCAGCGAAATTCTCTCACATTTGTTCAATTTACGTCGCTGATATTTCAGATAGCGTATTGGACTAAGCGGCATCTCAAAGCGCAAGAAATGTCGAGTAAAATGCACTATTAAACTTCTAGGGTAGTGGAAACAGAGACCCGATAAGTACATTTTATATTTTGGTTAATTTATGAATTCAGCGAAATTCTCTCAGATTTGTTCAATTTACGTCGCTGATATTTCAGATAACGTATTGGGCTAAGCGGCATCTCAAAGCGCGAGAAATGGCGAGTAAAATGCACTATTAAACTTCTAGGGTAGGGCAAACAGAGACCCGATTAGATCATTTTATATTTTGGTTAATATAAGAATTCAGCGAAATTCTATCACATTGGTTCAATTTACGTCGCTCCTATTTCAGATAGCGTATTGGGCTAAGCGGCATCTCAAAGCGCATGAAATGACGACTAAAATGCACAATTAAGCTTCTACGCTAGGGCGAACAGAGACCCGATTAGATCATTTTACGTTATGGTTAATAAAAGAATTCACCGAAATTCTATCACATTTGATCAATTTACATTGCTCCTATTTCAGATAGCGTATTGGGCTAAGCGGCATCTTAAAGCGCATGAAATCACGAGTAAAGTACACTATTAAACTTCAAGGGTAGGGCAAATAGATACCCCATTAGATCATTTTATATTATGGTTAATTTAAGAATTCAGCGAAATTCTATCACATTTGTTCCATTTACGTCGCTCCTATTTCAGATAGCGTACTGGGCTAGGCGGCATCTTAAAGCGCATGGAATGGCGAGTATAATGCACTATTAAACTTCAAGGGTAGGGCAAACGGAGACCCGATTAGATCATTTTATATTATGGTCAATTTAAGAATTCAGAAAAATTCTATCACGTTTGTTCAATTTACGTCGTTCCTATTTCAGATAGCGTATTGGGCTAAGCGGCATCTCAAAGCGCATGAAATGACGAGTAAAATGCACTGTTAAACTTCTAGGATAAGGCAAACAGAGACCCGATTAGATCATTTTATATTACGGTTAATATAAGAATTCAGCGTAATTCTATCACATTTGTTCAACTTACGTCGCTCCTCTTTCAGATAGCGTACTGGGCTAGGCGGCATCTGGAAGCGCGTGGAATGGCGAGTAAAATGCACTATTAAACTTCTATGATAGGGCTATCAGAGACCCGATTAGATCATTTTATATTTTGGTTAATATAAGAATTCAGCGAAATTCTATCACATTTGTTCAATTTACGTCGCTCATATTTCAGATAGCGTACTGGGCTAAGCGGCATCTCAAAGCGCATGAAATGGCGAGTAAAATACACAATTGAACTTCTAGGAGAAGGCAAACAGAGACCCGATTAGATCATTTTATATTGCGGTTAATATAAGAATGCAGCGTAATTCTGTCACATTTGTTCAACTTACGTAGATCCTATTTCAGATAGCGTACTGGGCTAGGCGGCAACTTTAAGCGCGTGGAATGTCGAGTAAAATGCACTATCAAACTTCTATGATAGGGCAATCAGAGACCGGATTAGATCATTTTATATTTTGGTTAATATAAGAATTCAGCGAAATTCTATCACATTTGTTCAATTTACGTCGCTCCTATTTCAGATAGCGTATTGGGCTAAGCGGCATCTCAAAGCGCATGGATTGACGAGTGAAATGCTCTATTAAATTTCTGGGGTAGGGCGAACTGAAACCCGAATAGATCATTTTATATTACGGTTAATATAAGAATTCAGCGTAATTCTATCACATTTGTTCAACTTACGTCGCTCCTCTTTCAGATAGCGTACTGGGCTAGGCGGCATCTGGAAGCGCGTGGAATGGCGATTAAAATGCACTATTAAACTTCTATGATAGGGCTATCAGAGACCCGATTAGATCATTTTATATTTTGGTTAATATAAGAATTCAGCGCAATTCTATCACATTTGTTCAATTTACGTCGCTCATATTTCAGATAGCGTACTGGGCTAAGCGGCATCTCAAAGCGCATGAAATGGCGAGTAAAATACACAATTGAACTTCTAGGATAAGGCAAACAGAGACCCGATTAGATCATTTTATATTGCGGTTAATATAAGAATGCAGCGTAATTCTGTCACATTTGTTCAACTTACGTAGCTCCTATTTCAGATAGCGTACTGGGCTAGGCGGCAACTTTAAGCGCGTGGAATGTCGAGTAAAATGCACTATCAAACTTCTATGATAGGGCAATCAGAGACCGGATTAGATCATTTTATATTTTGGTTAATATAAGAATTCAGCGAAATTCTATCACATTTGTTCAATTTACGTCGCTCCTATTTCAGATAGCGTATTGGGCTAAGCGGCATCTCAAAGCGCATGAAATGGCGAGTAAAATGCACTATTAAACTTCAAGGGTAGGGCAAACAGAGACCCGATTAGATCATTTTATATTATGGTTAATTTAAGAATTCAGTAAAATTCTATCACATTTGTTCAATTTACGTCGTTCCTATTTCAGATAGCGTATTGGGCTATGCGACATCTCAAAGCGCATGAAATGTCGAGTAAAATGCACTATTAAACTTCTAGGGTAGGGCAAACAGAGACCCGATAAGATCATTTTATATTACGGTTAATATAAGAATTCAGCGTAATTCTATCACATTTGTTCAACTTACGTCGCTCCTATTTCAGATAGCGTATTGGGCTAAGCGGCATCTCAATGCGCATGAGATGGCGAGTAAAATGCACTATTACACTTCTAGGGTAGGGCAAACAGAGACCCGATTAGATCATTTTATATTTTGGTTAATATAAGAATTGAGCGAAATTCTGTCACATTTGTTCAATTTACGTCGCTCCTATTAAAGATAGCGTATTGGGCTAAGCGGCATCTGAAAGCGCATGAAATGGCGAGTAAAATGCACTATTACACTTCTAGGGCAGGGCAAACAGAGACCCGATTACATCATTTTATATTATGATTAATTTAAGAAGTCAGCAAAATAATATCACATTTGTTCAATTTACGTCGTTCCTATTTCAGATAGCGTACTGGGTTAGGCGGCATCTTAATGCGCGTGGAAAGGCGAGTAAAATGCACTATTAAACTTCTATGATAGGGCAATCAGAGACCCGATTAGATCATTTTATATTACGGTTAATATAAGAATTCAGCGTAATTCTATCACATTTGTTCAACTTACGTCGCTCCTATTTCAGATAGCGCACTGGGCTAGGCGGCATCTTAAAGCGCGTGGAATGGCGAGTAAAATGCACTACTAAACTACTATGATAGGGCAATCAGAGACCCGTTTAGGTCATTTTATATTTTGGTTAATATAAGAATTCAGCGAAATTCTATCACATTTGTTCAATTTACGTCGCTCCTATTAAAGATAGCGTATTGGGCTAAGCGGCATCTGAAAGCGCATGAAATGGCGAGTAAAATGCACTATTAAAATTCTAGGGTAGGGCAAATAGAGACCCGATTACATCATTTTATATTATGATTAATTTAAGAAGTCAGCAAAATTCTATCACATTTGTTCAATTTACGTCGTTCCTATTTCAGATAGCGTTCTGGGCTAGGCGGCATCTTAAAGCGCGTGGAATGGCGAGTAAAATGCACTATTAAACTTCTATGATAGGGCTATCAGAGACCCGATTAGACCATTTAATGTTTTGGTTAATATAAGAATTCAGCGAAATTCTATCACATTTGTTCAATTTACGTCGCTCCTATTTCAGATAGCGTATTGGGGTAAGCTGCATCTCAAAGCGCAAGATATGGCGAGTAAAATGCACTGTTAAACTTCTAGGGTAGGGCAATCAGAGACCCGATTAGATCATTTTGTATTTTGGTTAATATAAGAATTCAGCGAAATTCTATTACATTTGTTTAATTTACGTCGCTCCTATTTCAGATAGCGTATTGGGCTAAGCGGCATCTCAAAGCGCATGGATTGACTAGTGAAATGCTCTATTAAACTTCTGGGGTAGGGCGAACAGAAACCCGAATAGATCATTTTATATTACGGTTAATATAAGAATTCAGCGAAATTCTATCGCATTTGTTCAATTTACGTCGCTCCTATTTCAGATAGCGTATTGGGCTAAGCGGCATCGCAATGCGCATGAAATGGCGAGTAACATGCACTATTAAACTTCTAGGATAAGGCAAACAGAGACCCGATTAGATCATTTTATATTACGGTTAATATAAGAATTCAGCGTAATTCTATCACATTTGTTCAACTTACGTCGCTCCTCTTTCAGATAGCGTACTGGGCTAGGCGGCATCTTGAAGCGCGTGGAATGGCGAGTAAAATGCACTATTAAACTTCTATGATAGGGCTATCAGAGACCCGATTAGATCATTTTATATTTTGGTTAATATAAGAATTCAGCGAAATTCTATCACATTTGTTCAATTTACGTCGCTCATATTTCAGATAGCGTACTGGGCTAAGCGGCATCTCAAAGCGCATGAAATGGCGAGTAAAATGCACTATTAAACTTCTAGGATAAGGCAAACAGAGACCCGATTAGATCATTTTATATTGCGGTTAATATAAGAATTCAGCGTAATTCTGTCACATTTGTTCAACTTACGTAGCTCCTATTTCAGATAGCATACTGGGCTAGGCGGCATCTTAAAGCGCGTGGAATGGCGAGTAAAATGCACTACTAAACTACTATGATAGGGCAATCAGAGACCCGTTTAGGTGATTTTATATTTTGGTTAATATAAGAATTCAGCGAAATTCTATCACATTTGTTCAATTTACGTCGCTCCTATTAAAGATAGCGTATTGGGCTAAGCGGCATCTGAAAGCGCATGAAATGGCGAGTAAAATGCACTATTAAAATTCTAGGGTAGGGCAAACAGAGACCCGATTACATCATTTTATATTATGATTAATTTAAGAAGTCAGCAAAATTCTATCACATTTGTTCAATTTACGTCGTTCCTATTTCAGATAGCGTTCTGGGCTAGGCGGCATCTTAAAGCGCGTGGAATGGCGAGTAAAATGCACTATTAAACTTCTATGATAGGGCAATCAGAGACCCGATTAGATCATTTTATATTTTGGTTAATATAAGAATTCAGCGAAATTCTCTCACATTTGTTCAATTTACGTCGCTGATATTTCTGATAGCGTATTGGAGTAAGCGGCATCTCAAAGCGCAAGAAATGTCGAGTAAAATGCACTATTAAACTTCTTGGGTAGTGCAAACAGAGACCCGATAAGATCATTTTATATTATGGTTAATTTAAGAATTCAGCGAAATTCTCTCAGATTTGTTCAATTTACGTCGCTGATATTTCAGATAGCGTATTGGGCTAAGCGGCATCTCAAAGCGCGAGAAATGGCGAGTCAAATGCACTGTTAAACTTCTATGATAGGGAAATCAGAGACCCGATTAGATTATTTTATATTTTGGTTAATATAAGAATTCAGCGAAATTCTCTCAGATTTGTTCAATTTCGGTCGCTGATACTTCAGATAGCGTATTGGGCTAAGAGGCATCTCAAAGCGCGAGAAATGGCGAGTAGAATGCACTATTAAACTTCTAGGGTAGGGCAAACAGAGACCCGATTAGATCATTTTATATTTTGGTTAATATAAGAATTCAGCGAAATTCTATCACATTTGTTCAATTTACGTCGCTCCTATTTCAGATAGCGTATTGGGCTAAGCGGCATCTCAAAGCGCATGAAATGACGAATAAAATGCACAATTAAGCTTCTACGCTAGGGCGAACAGAGACCCGATTAGATCATTTTACGTTATGGTTAATAAAAGAATTCAGCGAAATTCTATCACATTTGATCAATTTACATCGCTCCTATTTCAGATAGCGTATTGGGCTAAGCGGCATCTTAAAGCGCATGAAATGACGAGTAAAGTACACTATTAAACTTCTAGGGTAGGGCAAACAGAGACCCCATTAGATCATTTTATATTATGGTTAATTTAAGAATTCAGCGAAATTCTATCACATTTGTTCAATTTACGTCGCTCCTATTTCAGATAGCGTATTGGGCTAAGCGGCATCTCAAGGCGCATGAAATGGCGAGTAAAATGCACTATTAAACTTCTAGGGTAGGGCAAACAGAGACCCGATTAGATCATTTTATATTATGGTTAATTTAAGAATTCAGCGAAATTCTATCACATTTGTTCAATTTACGTCGCTCCTATTGCAGATAGCGTATTGGGCTAAGCGGCATCTTAAAGCGCGTGGAATGGCGAGTAAAATTCACTATTAAACTTCTATGATAGGGCAATCAGAGACCCGATTTGATCATTTTATATTTTGGTTAATATAAGAATTCAGCGAAATTCTATCACATTTGGTCAATTTACGTCGCTCCTATTTCAGATAGCTTATTGGGCTAAGCGGCATCTCAAAGCGCATGAAATGACGAGTGAAATGCACTATTAAACTTCTAGGGTAGGGCGAACGAAGACCCGATTAGATCATTTTACATTGAGGTTAATATAAGAATTCAGCGAAATTCTATCACATTTGTTCAATTTACGTCGCTCCTATTTCAGATTGCGTATTGGGCTAAGCGGCATCTCAAAGCGCATGAAATAGCGAGTAAAATGCACTATTAAACTTCTAGGATAAGGCAAACAGAGACCCGATTAGATCATTTTATATTACGGTAAATATAAGAATTCAGCGTAATTCTGTCACATTTGTTCAACTTACGTAGCTCCTATTTCAGATAGCGTACTCGGCTAGGCGGCAACTTAAAGCGCGTGGAATCGCGAGTAAAATGCACCATTAAACTTCTATGGTAGGGCAATCAGAGAACCGATTAGATCATTTTATATTACGGTAAATATAAGAATTTAGCGTAATTCTGTCACATGTGTTCAACTTACGTAACTCCTATTTCAGATAGCGTATTGGGCTAACCGGCATCTCAAAGCGCATGAAATGACGAGTGAAATGCACTATTAAACTTCTAGGGTAGGGCGAACGAAGACCCGATTAGATCATTTTACATTGAGGTTAATATAAGAATTCAGCGTAATTCTATCACATTTGTTCAATTTGCGTCGTTCCTATTTCAGATAGCTTATTGGGCTAAGCGGCACCGCAAAGCGCATGAAATGGCGAGTGAAATGCACTATTAATCTTCTAGGGTAGGGCAATCAGAGACCCCATTAGATCATTTTATATTATGGTTAATTTAAGAATTCAGCGAAATACTATCACATTTGTTCAATTTACGTCGCTCGTATTTCAGATAGCGTATTGGGCTAAGCGGCATCTCAAAGCGCATGAAATGGCGAGTAAAATGCACTATTATACTTCTAGCGTAAGGCAAACAGAGACCCGATTAGATCATTTTATATTACGGTTAATATAAGAATTCAGAGTAATTCTATCACATTTGTTCAATTTACGTCGCCGCTATTTCAGATAGCGTATTGGGCTAATCGGCATCTCAAAGCGCATGAAATGGCGAGTCAAATGCACTGTTAAACTTCTATGATAGGGAAATCAGAGACCCGATTAGATCATTTTATATTTTGGTTAATATAAGAATTCAGCGAAATTCTATCACATTTGGTCAATTTTCGTCGCTCCTATTTCAGATAGCGTACTGGGCTAGGCGGCAACTTAAAGCGCGTGGAATGGCGAGTAAAATGCACCATTAAACTTCTATGATAGGGCAATCAGAGACCCGATTAGATCATTTTATATTTTGGTTATTATAAAAATTCAGCGAAATTCTATCACATTTGTTCATTTTACGTCGCTCCTATTTCAGATAGCGTATTGGGCTAAGCGGCAGCTCAAAGCGCATGGATTGACGAGTGAAATGCTCTATTAAACTTCTGGGGTAGGGCGAACTGAAACCCGAATAGATCATTTTATATTACGGTTAATATAAGAATTCAGCGAAATTCTATCACATTTGTTCAATTTACGTCGCTCTTATTTCAGATAGCGTATTGGGCTAAGCGGCATCTCAATGCGCATGAAATGGCGAGTAACATGCACTATTAAACTTCTAGGATAAGGCAAACAGAGACCCGGTTAGATCATTTTATATTACGGTTAATATAAGAATTCAGCGTAATTCTATCACATTTGTTCAACTTACGTCGCTCCTCTTTCAGATAGCGTACTGGGCTAGGCGGCATCTTAAAGCGCGTGGAATGGCGAGTAAAATGCACTATTAAACTTCTATGATAGGGCTATGAGAGACCAGATTAGATCATTTTATATTTTGGTTAATATAAGAATTCAGCGAAATTCTATCACATTTGTTCAATTTACGTCACTCATATTTCAGATAGCGTACTGGGCTAAGCGGCATCTCAAAGCGCATGAAATGGCGAGTAAAATGCACTATTAAACTTCTGGGATAAGGCAAACAGAGACCCGATTAGATCATTTTATATTGCGGTTAATATAAGAATTCAGCGTAATTCTGTCACATTTGTTCAACTTACGTAGCTCCTGTTTCAGATAGCGTACTGGGCTAGGCGGCAACTTAAAGCGCGTGGAATGTCGAGTAAAATGCACTATCAAACTTCTATGATAGGGCAATCAGAGACCCGATCAGATCATTTTATATTTTGGTTAATATAAGAATTCAGCGAAATTCTATGACATTTGTTCAATTTACGTCGCTCCCATTTCAGATAGCGTATTGGGCTAAGCGGCATCTCAATGCGCATGAAATGGCGAGTAACATGCACTATTAAACTTCTATGATAGGGCAATCAGAGACACGATTAGATCATTTTATATTACGGTTAATATAAGAATTCAGCGTAATTCTATCACATTTGTTCAACTTACGTCGCTCCTCTTTCAGATAGCGTACTGCGCTAGGCGGCATCTGGAAGCGCGTCGAATGGCGAGTAAAATGCACTATTAAACTTCTATGATAGGGCTATCAGAGACCCGATTAGATCATTTTATATTTTGGTTAATATAAGAATTCAGCGAAATTCTATCACATTTGTTCAATTTACGTCGCTCATATTTCAGATAGCGTACTGGGCTAAGCGGCATCTCAAAGCGCATGAAATGGCGAGTAAAATACACAATTGAACTTCTAGGATAAGGCAAACAGAGACCCGATTAGATCATTTTATATTGCGGTTAATATAAGAATGCAGCGTAATTCTGTCACATTTGTTCAACTTACGTAGCTCCTATTTCAGATAGCGTACTGGGCTAGGCGGCAACTTTAAGCGCGTGAAATGTCGAGTAAAATGCACTATCAAACTTCAATGATAGGGCAATCAGAGACCCGATTAGATCATTTTATATTTTGGTTAATATAAGAATTCAGCGAAATTCTATCACATTTGTTCAATTTACGTCGCTCCTATTTCAGATAGCGTATTGGGCTAAGCGGCATCTCAAAGCGCATGAAATGGCGAGTAAAATGCACTATTAAACTTCTAGGGTAGGGCAAACAGAGACCCGATAAGATCATTTTATATTACGGTTAATATAAGAATTCAGCGTAATTCTATCACATTTGTTCAACTTACGTCGCTCCTATTTCAGATAGCGTATTGGGCTAAGCGGCATCTCAATGCGCATGAAATGTCGAGTAAAATGCACTATCAAACTTCAATGATAGGGCAATCAGAGACCCGATTAGATCATTTTATATTTTGTTTTATATAAGATTTCAGGGAAATTGTATCACATTTGTTCAATCTACGTCGCTCCTATTTCAGATAGCATATTGGGCTAAGCGGCACCTCAAAGCGCATGAAATGGCGAGTGAAATGCAATATTGAACTTCTAGGGTAGGGCAAACAGAGACCCGATTAGATCATTTTATATTACGGTCAATTTAAGAATTCAGCATAATTCTTTCTCATTTTTTCAATTCACGTCGCTCCCATTTCAGATAGCTTATTGGTCTTAGCGGCATCTCGAAGCGCATGAAATGACAAGTGAAATGCACTATTAAACTTCTAGGGTAGGGCAAATAGAGACCCGATTAGATCATTTTATATTATGGTTAATTTAAGAATTCAGCGAAATTTTATCACATTTGTTCAATTTACGTCGCTCCTATTAAAGATAGCGTATTGGGCTAAGCGGCATCTGAAAGCGCATGAAATGGCGAGTAAAATGCACTATTAAACTTCTAGGGTAAGGCAAACAGATACCGATTAGATCATTTTATATTACGGTTAATATAAGAATTCAGCGTAATTCTATCACATTTGTTCAACTTACGTCGCTCCTATTTCAGATAGCGGACTGGGCTAGGCGGCATCTTAAAGCGCGTGGAAGGGCGAGTAAAATGCACTACTAAACTTCTAGGGTAGGGCAAACAGAGACCCGATTAGATCATTTTATATTACGGTTAATATAAGAATTCAGCGAAATCCTATCACATTTGTTCAATTTACGTCGTTCCTATTTCAGATAGCGTACTGGGCTAGGCGGCATCTTAAAGCGCGTGGAAAGGCGAGTAAAACACCCTATTAAACATCTATGATAGGCCAATCAGAGACCCGATTAGATCATTTTATATTTTGTTTAATATAAGATTTCAGGGAAATTCTGTCACACTTGTTCAATTTACGTCGCTACTATTTCAGATAGCGTATTGGGCTAAGCGGCATCTCAAAGCGCATGAAATGGCGAGTATAATGCACTATTAAACTTCTATGATAGGGCTATCAGAGACCCGATTAGATCATTTTATATTTTGGTTAATATAAGAATTCAGTGAAATTCTATCACATTTGTTCAACTTACGTCGCTCCTCTTTCAGATAGCGTACTGGGCTAGGCGGCATCTTAAAGCGCGTGGAAGGGCGAGTAAAATGCACTATTAAACTTCTAGGGTAGTGCAAACAGAGACCCGATTAGATCATTATATTATGGATAATTTCAGAATTCAGCGAAATTCTATCACATTTGTTCAATTTACGTCGCTCCTATTTCAGATAGCGTATTGGGCTAAGCGGCATCTCAAAACGCATGAAATGGCGAGTAAAATGCACTATTATACTTCTAGGGTACGGCAAACAGAGACCCGATTAGATCATTTTGTATTATGGTTAATTTAAGAATTCAGCAAAATTCTATCACATTTGTTCAATTTACGTCGCTCCTATTTCAGATAGCGTACTGAGCTAGGCGGCATCTTAAAGCGTGCGGAATGGCGAGTAAAATGCACTGTTAAACTTCTATGATACGGCAATCAGAGACCCGATTAGATCATTTTATATTTTGGTTTATATAAGAATTCAGCCAAATTCTATCACATTTGTTCAATTTACGTCGCTCCTATTTCAGATAGCGTATTGGGCTAAGCGGCATCTCAAAGCGTATGAAATGGCGAATAAAATGCACTATTAAAGTTCTAGGCTAGGGCGAACAGAGACCCGGTTAGATCATTTTACATTATGGTTAATAAAAGAATTCAGCGAAATTCTATCACATTTGTTCAATTTACGTCGCTCCTATTTCAGATAGCGTATTGGGCTAAGCGGCATCTGAAAGCGCATGAAATGACGAGTGAAATGCACTATTAAGCTTCTAGGGAAGGGCGAACAGAGACCCGATTAGATAATTTTATATTATAGTTAATTAAAGAATTCAGCGAAATTCTATCACATTTGTTCAATTTACGTCGCTCCTATTTCAGATAGCGTATTGGGCTATGCGGCATCTCAAAGCGCATGAAATGGCGAGTAAAATGCACTATTAAACTTCTAGGGTAGGGCAAACAGAGACCCGATTAGATCATTTTATATTATGGTTAAGTTAATCATTCAGCAAAATTCTATCACTTTTGTTCAATTTACGTCGTTCCTATTTCAGATAGCGTACTGGGCTAGGCGGCACCTTAAAGCGCGTGGAATGGCGAGTAAAATGCACTGTTAAGCTTCTATGATAGGGCAATAAGAGACCCGATTAGATCATTTTATATTTTGGTTAATATAAGAATTTAGCGAAATTCTATCATATTTATTCAATTTACGTCGCTCCTATTTCAGATAGCTTATTGAGCTAAGCGGCATCTCAAAGCGCATGAAATGAGGAGTGGAATGCACTATTAAACTTCTAGGGTAGGGCGAACAGAGACCCGATTAGATCATTTTACATTAAGGTTAATATAAGAATTCAGGGAAATTCTAACACATTTGTTCAATTTACGTCTCTCCTATTTCAGATAGCATATTGGGCTAGGCGGCATCTCAAAGTGCATGAAATGGCGAGTAAGATGTACCATTAAACTTCTAGGATAAGGCAAACAGAGAACCGATTAAATCATTTTATATTACGGATAATATAAGAATTCAGGGAAATTCTATCACATTTGTTCAACTTACGCCGCACCTGCTTGAGATAGCGTACTGGGCTAGGCGGCATCTTAAAGCGCGTGGAAGGGCGAGTAAAATGCACTATTAAACTTCTAGGCTAGGGCGAACAGAGACCCGATTAGATCATTGTATATTATGGTTAATTTAAGAATTCAACGAAATTCTATCACATTTGTTCAATTTACGTCGCTCCTATTTCAGATAGCGTATTGGGCTAAGCGGCACCTCAAAGCGCATGAAATGGCGAGTAAAATGCACTGTTAAACTTCTAGGGTAAGGCAAACAGAGACCCGATTAGATCATATTACATTATGGTTAATAAAAGAATTCAGCGAAATTCTATCACATTTGTTAAATTTACGTCGCTCCTATTTCAGATATTGTATTGGGCTAAGCGGCATCTGAAAGCGCATGAAATGACGAGTGAAATGCACTATTAAGCTTCTAGGGTAGGGCGAACAGAGACCCGATTAGATAATTTTATATTATAGTTAATTAAAGAATTCAGCGAAATTCTACCACATTTGTTCAATTTACGTCGCTCCTATTTCAGATAGCGTATTGGGCTAAGCGGCATCTCAAAGCGCATGAAATGGCGGGTAAAATGCATTATTAAACTTCTAGGGTAACGCAAGCACAGTTCCGATTATATCATTTTATATTATGGATAATATAAGAATTCAGCGTAATAGTATCACATTTGTTCAACTTACGCCGCTCCTGTTTCAGATAGCGTACTGGGCTAGACGGCATCTTAAAGCGCGTGGAAGGGCGAGTAAAATGCACTATGAAACTTCTATGATAGGGCAATAAGAGACCCGATCAGATCATTTTATATTTTGGTTAATATAAGGATTCAGCGAAATTCTGTCACATTTGTTCAATTTACGTCGCTCCTATTTCAGATAGCGTATTGGGCTAAGCGGCATCTCAAAGCGCATGAAATGGCGGGTAAAATGCACTATTAAACTTCTAGGCTAGGGCGAACAGAGACCCGATTAGATCATTGTATATTATGGTTAATAAAAGAATTCAGCGAAATTCTATCACGTTTGTTCAACTTATATCGCTCCTATTTCAGATAGCGTATTGGGCTAAGCGGCATCTCAAAGCGCATGAAATGGCGAGTATAATGCACTATTAAACTTCTGGGATAAGGCAAACAGAGACCCGATTAGATCATTTTATATTACGGTTAATATAAGAATGCAGCGTAATTCCATCACATTTGTTCTACTTTCGTCGCTTCTATTTCAGATAGCCTGCAGGGCTAGGCGGCTTCTTAAAGCGCGTTGAATGGCGAGTAAAATGCACTACTAAAATTCTATGATAGGGCAATCAGAGACCCGATTAGATCATTTTACATTATGGTTAATAAAAGAATTAAGCGAAATTCTATCACATTTGTTCAACTTACGTCGCTCCTATTTCAGATAGCGTATTGGGCTAAGCGGCATCGCAAAGCGCACGAAATGGCGAGTAAAATGCACTGTTAAATTTCTAGGGTAGGGCAACCAGAGACCCGATTAGATCATTGTATATTATGGTTAATTTAAGAATTCTGCAAAATCCTATCACATTTTTTCAATTTACGTCGTTCCTATTTCAGTTAGCGTACTGGGCTAGGCGGCATCGTAAAGCGCGTGGAATGGCGAGTAAAATGCACTATTAAACTTCTAGGGTAGGACAAACAGAGACCCGATTAGATCATTTTATATTTTGGTTAATATAAGAATTCAGCGAAATTCTATCACATTTGTTCAATTTACGTCGCTCCTATTTCAGATAGCGTATTGGGCTAAGCGGCATCTGAAAGCGCATGAAATGGCGAGTAAAATGCACTATTAAACTTCTAGGGTAGGGCAAACAGAGTCCCGATTAGATCATTTTATATTATGGTTAATTTAAGAATTCAGCGAAATTCTATCACATTTGTTCAATTTACGTCGCTCCTATTTCAGATAGCGTATTGGGCTATGCGGCATCTTAACGCGCTCGGAATGGCGAGTAAAATGCACTATTAAACTTCTATGCTAGGGCAATCAGAGACCCGATTAGATCATTTTATATTTTGGTTAATATAAGAATTCAGTGAAATTCTATCACATTTGTTCAATTTACGTCGCTCCTATTTCAGATAGCGTATTGGGCAAAGCGGCATTCAAAGCGTATGAAATGGCGAATAAAATGCACTATTAAAGTTCTAGACTCGGGCGGACAGAGATCCGATTAGATCGTTTTACATTATGGTTAATAAAAGAATTCAGCGAAATTCTATCACGTTTGTTCAACGTATATCGCTCCTATTTCAGATAGCGTATTGGGCTAAGCGGCATCTCAAAGCGCATGAAATGGCGAGTATAATGCACTATTAAACTTCTGGGATAAGGCAAACAGAGACCCGATTAGATCATTTTATATTACGGTTAATATAAGAATGCAGCGTAATTCCATCACATTTGTTCTACTTTCGTCGCTTCTATTTCAGATAGCCTACAGGGCTAGGCGGCTTCTTAAAGCGCGTTGAATGGCGAGTAAAATGCACTACTAAAATTCTATGATAGGGCAATCAGAGACCCGATTAGATCATTTTACATTATGGTTAATAAAAGAATTAAGCGAAATTCTATCACATTTGTTCAACTTACGTCGCTCCTATTTCAGATAGCGTATTGGGCTAAGCGGCATCGCAAAGCGCACGAAATGGCGAGTAAAATGCACTGTTAAATTTCTAGGGTAGGGCAACCAGAGACCCGATTAGATCATTGTATATTATGGTTAATTTAAGAATTCTGCAAAATCCTATCACATTTTTTCAATTTACGTCGTTTCTATTTCAGTTAGCGTACTGGGCTAGGCGGCATCGTAAAGCGCGTGGAATGGCGAGTAAAATGCACTGTTAAACTTCTAGGGTAGGGCAAACAGAGACCCGATTAGATCAGTTTATATTATGGTTAATTTAAGAATTCAGCAAAATTCTATCACATTTGTTCAATTTACGTCGTTCCTATTTCAGATAGCTAATTGGGCTATGCGGCATCTCAAAGCGCATGCAATTACGAGTGAAATGCACTATTAAACTTCTAGGGTAGGGCGAACAGAGACCCGATTAGATCATTTTACATTAAGGTTAATATAAGAATTCAGCGAAATTCTATCACATTTGTTCAATTTACGTCGCTGATATTTCAGATAGCGTATTGGGTTAAGCGTCATCTCAAAGCGCATGAAATGACGAGTGACATGCACTATTAAACTTCTAGGGTAGGACGAACAGAGACCCGATTAGATCATTTTACATTAAGGTTAATATAAGTATTCAGCGAGATTCTATCACACTTGTTCAATTTGCGTCGCTTCTATTTCAGACAGCGTACTGGGCTAGGCGGCATCTTAAAGCGCGTGGAATGGCGAGTAAAATGCTCTATTAAACTTCTATGATAGGGCAATCAGAGACTATATTAGATCATTTTATACTTTGGTTAATATAAGAATTCAGCGGAATTCTATAACATTTGTTCAATTTACGTCGCTCCTATTTCAGATAGCGTATTGGGCTAAGCGGCATCTCAAAGCGCATAAAATGACGAGTGAAATGCACTATTCACTTCTAGGGTAGGGCAAACAGGGACCCGA
This sequence comes from Macropis europaea, assembly GCA_916610135.2. NCBI lineage: Eukaryota > Metazoa > Arthropoda > Insecta > Hymenoptera > Melittidae > Macropis > Macropis europaea. The sequence continues at coordinate 20,872 of CAKAJE020001142.1, read as the reverse complement.
TTAGATCAGTTTATATTATGGTTAATTTAAGAATTCAGCAAAATTCTATCACATTTGTTGAATTTACGTCGTTCCTATTTCAGATAGCGTACTGGGCTAGGCGGCATCTTAAAGCGCGTGGAAAGGCGAGTAAAATGCTCTATTAAACTTCTATGATAGGGCTATCAGAGACCCGATTAGATCATTTTATGTTTTGGTTAATATAAGAATTCAGCGAAATTCTATCACATTTGTTCAATTTACGTCGCTCCTATTTCAGATAGCGTATTGGGGTAAGCTGCATCTCAAAGCGCAAGATATGGCGAGTAAAATGCACTGTTAAACTTCTAGGGTAGGGCAATCGGAGACCCGATTAGATGATTTTGTATTTTGGTTAATATAAGAATTCAGCGAAATTCTATTACATTTGTTTAATTTACGTCGCTCCTATTTCAGATAGCGTATTGGGCTAAGCGGCATCTCAAAGCGCATGGATTGAGGAGTGAAATGCTCTATTAAACTTCTGGGGTAGGGCGAACAGAAACCCGAATAGATCATTTTATATTACGGTTAATATAAGAATTCTGCGAAATTCTATCACATTTGTTCATTTTACGTCGCTCCTATTTCAGATAGCGTATTGGGCTAAGCGGCATCTCAATGCGCATGAAATGGCGAGTAACATGCACTATTAAACTTCTAGGATAAGGCAAACAGAGACCCGATTAGATCATTTTATATTACGGTTAATATAAGAATTCAGCGTAATTCTATCACATTTGTTCAATTTACGTCGTTCCTATTTCAGATAGCGTGTTGGGCTATGCGACATCTCAAAGCGCATGAAATGTCGAGTAAAATGCACTATTAAACTTCTAGGGTAGGGCAAACAGAGACCCGATAAGATCATTTTATATTACGGTTAATATAAGAATTCAGCGTAATTCTATCACATTTGTTCAACTTACGTCGCTCCTATTTCAGATAGCGTATTGGGCTAAGCGGCATCTCAATGCTCATGAAATGGCGAGTAAAATGCACTATTAAACTTCTAGGGTAGGGCAAACAGAGACCCGATTAGATCATTTTATATTTTGGTTAATATAAGAATTGAGCAAAATTCTGTCACATTTGTTCAATTTACGTCGCTCCTATTAAAGATAGCGTATTGGGCTAAGCGGCATCTGAAAGCGCATGAAATGGCGAGTAAAATGCACTACTACACTTCTAGGGCAGGGCAAACAGAGACCCGATTACATCATTTTATATTATGATTAATTTAAGAAGTCAGCAAAATAATATCACATTTGTTCAATTTACGTCGTTCCTATTTCAGATAGCGTACTGGGTTAGGCGGCATCTTAAAGCGCGTGGAAAGGCGAGTAAAATGCACTATTAAACTTCTATGATAGGGCAATCAGAGACCCGATTAGATCATTTTATATTACGGTTAATATAAGAATTCAGCATAATTCTATCACATTTGTTCAACTTACGTCGCTCCTATTTCAGATAGCGCACTGGGCTAGGCGGCATCTTAAAGCGCGTGGAATGGCGAGTAAAATGCACTACTAAACTACTATGATAGGGCAATCAGAGACCCGTTTAGGTCATTTTATATTTTGGTTAATATAAGAATTCAGCGAAATTCTATCACATTTGTTCAATTTACGTCGCTCCTATTAAAGATAGCGTATTGGGCTAAGCGGCATCTGAAAGCGCATGAAATGGCGAGTAAAATGCACTATTAAAATTCTAGGGTAGGGCAAACAGAGACCCGATTAGATCATTTTATGTTATGATTAATTTAAGAAGTCAGCAAAATTCTATCACATTTGTTCAATTTACGTCGTTCCTATTTCAGATAGCGTACTGGGCTAAGCGGCATCTGAAAGCGCATGAAATGGCGAGTAAAATGCACTATTAAACTTCTAGGGTAAGGCAAACAGATACCCGATTAGATCATTTTATATTACGGTTAATATAAGAATTCAGCGTAATTCTATCACATTTGTTCAACTTACGTCGCTCCTATTTCAGATAGCGTACTGGGCTAGGCGGCATCTTAAAGCGCGTGGAAGGGCGAGTAAACTGCACTACTAAACTTCTAGGGTAGGGCAAACAGAGACCCGATTAGATCATTTTATATTACGGTTAATATAAGAATTCAGCGAAATTCTATCACATTTGTTCAATTTACGTCGTTCCTATTTCAGATAGCGTACTGGGCTAGGCGGCATCTTAAAGCGCGTGGAAAGGCGAGTAAAATGCACTACTAAACTACTATGATAGGGCAATCAGAGACCCGTTTAGGTCATTTTATATTTTGGTTAATATAAGAATTCAGCGAAATTCTATCACATTTGTTCAATTTACGTCGCTCCTATTAAAGATAGCGTATTGGGCTAAGCGGCATCTGAAAGCGCATGAAATGGCGAGTAAAATGCACTATTAAAATTCTAGGGTAGGGCAAACAGAGACCCGATTAGATCATTTTATGTTATGATTAATTTAAGAAGTCAGCAAAATTCTATCACATTTGTTCAATTTACGTCGTTCCTATTTCAGATAGCGTACTGGGCTAAGCGGCATCTGAAAGCGCATGAAATGGCGAGTAAAATGCACTATTAAACTTCTAGGGTAAGGCAAACAGATACCCGATTAGATCATTTTATATTACGGTTAATATAAGAATTCAGCGTAATTCTATCACATTTGTTCAACTTACGTCGCTCCTATTTCAGATAGCGTACTGGGCTAGGCGGCATCTTAAAGCGCGTGGAAGGGCGAGTAAACTGCACTACTAAACTTCTAGGGTAGGGCAAACAGAGACCCGATTAGATCATTTTATATTACGGTTAATATAAGAATTCAGCGAAATTCTATCACATTTGTTCAATTTACGTCGTTCCTATTTCAGATAGCGTACTGGGCTAGGCGGCATCTTAAAGCGCGTGGAAAGGCGAGTAAAATACCCTATTAAACATCTATGATAGGCCAACCAGAGACCCGATTAGATCATTTAATATTTTGTTTAATATAAGATTTCAGGGAAATTCTGTCACACTTGTTCAATTTACGTCGCTTCTATTTCAGATAGCTTATTGGGCTAAGCGGCATCTCAAAGCGCAAGAAATGGCGAGTAAAATGCACTATTAAACTTCTAGGGTAGGGCAAACAGAGACCCGATTAGATCATTTTATATTTTGGTTAATATAAGAATTCAGCGAAATTCTATCACATTTGTTCAATTTACGTCGCTCTTATTTCAGATAGCGTATTGGGCTAAGCGGCATTTCACTGCGCATGAAATGGCGAGTGACATGCACTATTAAACTTCTAGGATAAGGCAAACAGAGACCCGATTAGATCATTTTATATTACGGTTAATATAAGAATTCAGCGTAATTCTATCACATTTGTTCAACTTACGTCGCTCCTCTTTCAGATAGCGTACTGGGCTAGGCGGCATCTTCAAGCGCGTGGAATGGCGAGTAAAATGCACTATAAAACTTCTATGATAGGGCTATGAGAGACCCGATTAGATCATTTTATATTTTGGTTAATATAAGAATTCAGCGAAATTCTATCACATTTGTTCAATTTACGTCGCTCATATTTCAGATAGCGTACTGGGCTAAGCGGCATCTCAAAGCGCATGAAATGGGGAGTAAAATGCACTATTAAACTTCTGGGATAAGGCAAACAGAGACCCGATTAGATCATTTTATATTGCGGTTAATATAAGAATTCAGCGTAATTCTGTCACATTTGTTCAACTTACGTAGCTCCTGTTTCAGATAGCGTACTGGGCTAGGCGGCAACTTAAAGCGCGTGGAATGTCGAGTAAAATGCACTATCAAACTTCTATGATAGGGCAATCAGAGACCCGATTAGATCAATTTATATTTTGGTTAATATAAGAATTCAGCGAAATTCTATCACATTTGTTCATTTTACGTCGCTCCTATTTCAGATAGCGTATTGGGCTAAGCGGCATCTCAATGCGCATGAAATGGCGAGTAACATGCACTATTAAACTTCTAGGATAAGGCAAACAGAGACCCGATTAGATCATTTTATATTACGGTTAATATAAGAATTCAGCGTAATTCTATCACATTTGTTCAACTTACGTCGCTCCTCTTTCAGATAGCGTACTGGGCTAGGCGGCATCTTGAAGCGCGTGGAATGGCGAGTAAAATGCACTATTAAACTTCTATGATAGGGTTATCAGAGACCCGATTAGATCATTTTATATTTTGGTTAATATAAGAATTCAGCGAAATTCTATCACATTTGTTCAATTTACGTCGCTCATATTTCAGATAGCGTACTGGGCTAAGCGGCATCTCAAAGCGCATGAAATGGCGAGTAAAATGCACAATTAAACTTCTAGGATAAGGCAAACAGAGACCCGATTAGATCATTTTATATTGCGGTTAATATAAGAATGCAGCGTAATTCTGTCACATTTGTTCAACTTACGTAGCTCCTATTTCAGATAGCGTACTGGGCTAGGCGGCAACTTTAAGCGCGTGGAATGTCGAGTAAAATGCACTATCAAACTTCTATGATAGGGCAATCAGAGACCCGATTAGATCATTTTATATTTTGGTTAATATAAGAATTCAGCGAAATTCTATCACATTTGTTCAATTTACGTCGCTCCTATTTCAGATAGCGTATTGGGCTAAGCGGCATCTCAAAGCGCATGAAATGGCGAGTAAAATGCACTATTAAACTTCAAGGGTAGGGCAAACAGAGACCCGATTAGATCATTTTATATTATGGTTAATTTAAGAATTCAGTAAAATTCTATCACATTTGTTCAATTTACGTCGTTCCTATTTCAGATAGCGTATTGGGCTATGCGACATCTCAAAGCGCATGAAATGTCGAGTAAAATGCACTATTAAACTTCTAGGGTAGGGCAAACAGAGACCCGATAAGATCATTTTATATTACGGTTAATATAAGAATGCAGCGTAATTCTATCACATTTGTTCAACTTACTTCGCTCCTATTTCAGATAGCGTATTGGGCTAAGCGGCATCTCAATGCGCATGAAATGGCGAGTAAAATGCACTATTAAACTTCTAGGGTAGGGCAAACAGAGACCCGATTAGATCATTTTATATTTTGGTTAATATAAGAATTGAGCGAAATTCTGTCACATTTGTTCAATTTACGTCGCTCCTATTAAAGATAGCGTATTGGGCTAAGCGGCATCTGAAAGCGCATGAAATGGCGAGTAAAATGCACTATTACACTTCTAGGGCAGGGCAAACAGAGACCCGATTACATCATTTTATATTATGATTAATTTAAGAAGTCAGCAAAATAATATCACATTTGTTCAATTTACGTCGTTCCTATTTCAGATAGCGTACTGGGTTAGGCGGCATCTTAAAGCGCGTGGAAAGGCGAGTAAAATGCACTATTAAACTTCTATGATAGGGCAATCAGAGGCCCGATTAGATCATTTTATATTACGGTTAATATAAGAATTCAGCGTAATTCTATCACATTTGTTCAATTTACGTCGCTCCTATTAAAGATAGCGTATTGGGCTAAGCGGCATCTGAAAGCGCATGAAATGGCGAGTAAAATGCACTATTAAAATTCTAGGGTAGGGCAAACAGAGACCCGATTAGATCATTTTATATTATGATTAATTTAAGAAGTCAGCAAAATTCTATCACATTTGTTCAATTTACGTCGTTCCTATTTCAGATAGCGTACTGGGCTAGGCGGCATCTTAAAGCGCGTGGAAAGGCGAGTAAAATGCTCTATTAAACTTCTATGATAGGGCTATCAGAGACCCGATTAGATCATTTTATGTTTTGGTTAATATAAGAATTCAGCGAAATTCTATCACATTTGTTCAATTTACGTCGCTCCTATTTCAGATAGCGTATTGGGGTAAGCTGCATCTCAAAGCGCAAGATATGGCGAGTAAAATGCACTGTTAAACTTCTAGGGTACGGCAATCGGAGACCCGATTAGATCATTTTGTATTTTGGTTAATATAAGAATTCAGCGAAATTCTATTACATTTGTTTAATTTACGTCGCTCCTATTTCAGATAGCGTATTGGGCTAAGCGGCATCTCAAAGCGCATGGATTGACGAGTGAAATGCTCTATTAAACTTCTGGGGTAGGGCGAACAGAAACCAGAATAGATCATTTTATATTACGGTTAATATAAGAATTCTGCGAAATTCTATCACATTTGTTCAATTTACGTCGCTCCTATTTCAGATAGCGTATTGGGCTAAGCGGCATCTCAATGCGCATGAAATGGCGAGTAACATGCACTATTAAACTTCTAGGATAAGGCAAACAGAGACCCGATTGGATCATTTTATATTACGGTTAATATAAGAATTCAGCGTAATTCTATCACATTTGTTCAACTTACGTCGCTCCTCTTTCAGATAGCGTACTGGGCTAGGCGGCATCTTGAAGCGCGTGGAATGGCGAGTAAAATGCACAATTAAACTTCTATGGTAGGGCTATCAGAGACCCGATTAGATCATTTTATATTTTGGTTAATATAAGAATTCAGCGAAATTCTATCACATTTGTTCAATTTACGTCGCTCATATTTCAGATAGCGTACTGGGCTAAGCGGCATCTCAAAGCGCATGAAATGGCGAGTAAAATGCACTATTAAACTTCTAGGATAAGGCAAACAGAGACCCGATTAGACCATTTTATATTGCGGTTAATATAAGAATTCAGCGTAATTCTGTCACATTTGTTCAACTTACGTAGCTCCTATTTCAGATAGCGTACTGGGCTAGGCGGCAACTTTAAGCGCGTGGAATGTCGAGTAAAATGCACTATCAAACTTCTATGATAGGCCAATCAGAGACCCGATTAGATCATTTTATATTTTGGTTAATATAAGAATTCAGCGAAATTCTATCACATTTGTTCAATTTACGTCGCTCCTATTTCAGATAGCGTATTGGGCTAAGCGGCATCTCAAAGCGCATGAAATGGCGAGTAAAATGCACTATTAAACTTCAAGGGTAGGGCAAACAGAGACCCGATTAGATCATTTTATATTATGGTTAATTTAAGAATTCAGTAAAATTCTATCACATTTGTTCAATTTACGTCGTTCCTATTTCAGATAGCGCATTGGGCTATGCGACATCTCAAAGCGCATGAAATGACGAGTAAAATGCACTATTAAACTTCTAGGGTAAGGCAAACAGAGACCCGATTAGATCATTTTATATTACGGTTAATATAAGAATTCAGCGTAATTCTATCACATTTGTTCAACTTACGTCGCTCCTATTTCAGATAGCGTACTGGGCTAGGCGGCATCTTAAAGCGCGTAGAATGGCGAATAAAATGCACTGTTAAACTTCTAGGGTAGGGCAAACAGAGACCCGATTAGATCATTTTATATTTTGGTTAATATAAGAATTGAGCGAAATTCTGTCACATTTGTTCAATTTACGTCGCTCCTATTAAAGATAGCGTATTGGGCTAAGCGGCATCTGAAAGCGCATGAAATGGCGAGTAAAATGCACTATTAAACTTCTAGGGTAGGGCAAACAGAGACCCGATTAGATCATTTTATATTATGCTTAATTTAAGAATTCAGCAAAATTCTATCACATTTGTTCAATTTACGTAGTTCCTATTTCAGATAGCATACTGGGCTAGGCGGTATCTTAAAGCGCGCGGAGTGGCGAGTAAAATGCACTATTAAACTTCTATGATAGGGCAATCAGAGACCCGATTAGATCATTTTATATTTTGGTTAATATAAGAATTCAGCGAAATTCTATCACATTTGTTCAATTTACGTCGCTCCTATTTCAGATAGCTTATTGGGCTAAGCGGCATCTCAAAGCGCATGAAATGACGAGTGAAATGCACTATTAAACTTCTAGGGTAGGGCGAACAGAGACCAGATTAGATCATTTTACATTAAGGTTAATATAAGAATTCAGCGTAATTCTGTCACATTTGTTCAATTTACGTCGCTACTATTTCGGATAGCGTATTGGGCTAAGCGGCATCTCAAAGCGCATGAAATGGCGAGCATAATGTACTACTAAACTTCTATGATAGGGCTATCAGAGACCCGATTAGATCATTTTATATTTTGGTTAATATAAGAATTCAGCGAAATTCTATGACATTTGTTCAATTTACGTCGTTCCTATTTCAGATAGCGTATTGGGCTATGCGACATCTCAAAGCGCATGAAATGACGAGTAAAATGCACTATTAAACTTCTATGATAGGGCAATCAGAGACCCGATTAGATCATTTTGTATTTTGGTTAATATAAGAATTCAGCGAAATTCTATCACATTTGTTCAATTTACGTCGCTCCTATTTCAGATAGCGTATTGGGCTAAGCGGCATCTCAAAGCGCATGAAATGAGGAGTGGAATGCACTATTAAACTTCTAGGGCAAGGCGAACAGAGACCCGATTAGATCATTTTACATTATGGTTAATATAAGAATTCAGGGAAATTCTAACACATTTGTTCAATTTACGTCTCTCCTATTTCAGATAGCGTATTGGGCTAGGCGGCATCTCAAAGCGCATGAAATGGCGAGTAAGATGTACTATTAAACTTCTAGGATAAGGCAAACAGTGAACCGATTAGATCATTTTATATTATGGATAATTTCAGAATTCAGCGAAATTCTATCACATTTGTTCAATTTACGTCGCTCCTATTTCAGATAGCGTATTGGGCTAAGCGGCATCTCAAAGCGCATGAAATGGCGAGTAAAATGCACTATTATACTTCTTGGCTAGGGCGAACAGAGACCAGATTAGATCATTTTATGTTTTGGTTAATATAAGAATTCAGCGAAATTCTATCACATTTGTTCAATTTACGTCGCTCCTATTTCAGATAGCGTATTGGGGTAAGCTGCATCTCAAAGCGCAAGACATGGCGAGTAAAATGCACTATTAAACTTCTAGGGTAGGGCAATCAGAGACCCGATTAGATCATTTTGTATTTTGGTTAATATAAGAATTCAGCGAAATTCTATTACATTTGTTTAATTTACGTCGCTCCTGTTTCAGATAGCGTATTGGGCTAAGCGGCATCTCAAAGCGCATGAAATGGCGAGTAAAATGCACTATTATACTTCTAGTGTAGGGCAGTCAGAGACCCGATTAGATCATTTTATATTATGCTTAATTTAAGAATTCAGCAAAATTCTATCACATTTGTTCAATTTACGTAGTTCCTATGTCAGATAGCATACTGGGCTAGGCGGTATCTTAAAGCGCGCGGAATGGCGAGTAAAATGCACTATTAAGCTTCTATGATAGGGCAATCAGAGACCCGATTAGATCATTTTATATTTTGGTTAATATAAGAATTCAGCGAAATTCTATCACATTTGTTCAATTTACGTCGCTCCTATTTCAGATAGCTTATTGAGCTAAGCGGCATTTCAAAGCGCATGAAATGACGAGTGAAATGCACTATTAAACTTCTAGGGTAGGGCGAACAGAGACCAGATTAGATCATTTTACATTAAGGTTAATATAAGAATTCAGCGTAATTCTGTCACATTTGTTCAACTTACGTAGCTCCTATTTCAGATAGCGTACTGGGCTAGGCGGCATCTTAAAGCGCGTAGAATGGCGAATAAAATGCACTGTTAAACTTCTAGGGTAGGGCAATCGGAGACCCGATTAGATCATTTTGTATTTTGGTTAATATAAGAATTCAGCGAAATTCTATCACATTTGTTCAATTTACGTCGCTCCTATTTCAGATAGCGTATTGGGCTAAGCGGCATCTCAGAGCGCATGGATTGACGAGTGAAATGCTCTATTAAACTTCTGGGGTAGGGCGAACAGAAACCCGAATAGATCATTTTATATTACGGTTAATATAAGAATTCTGCGAAATTCTATCACATTTGTTCAATTTACGTCGCTCGTATTTCAGATAGCGTATTGGGCTAAGCGGCATCTCAATGCGCATGAAATGGCGAGTAACATGCACTATTAAACTTCTAGGATAAGGCAAACAGAGACCCGATTAGATCATTTTATATTACGGTTAATATAAGAATTCAGCGTAATTCTATCACATTTGTTCAACTTACGTCGCTCCTCTTTCAGATAGCGTACTGGGCTAGGCGGCATCTTAAAGCGCGTGGAAGGGCGAGTAAAATGCACTATTAAACTTCTATGATAGGGCAATCAGAGACCCGATTAGATCATTTTATATTTTGTTTAATAAAAGAATTCAGCGAAATTCTATCACATTTGTTCAACTTACGTCGCTGATATTTCAGATAGCGTACTGGGCTAGGCGGCATCTTAAAGCGCGTGGAAGGGTGAGTAAAATGCACTACTAATCTTCCATGATAGGGAAATCAGAGACCCGATTAGATGATTTTATATTTTGTTTTATATAAGATTTCAGGGAAATTCTATCACATTTGTTCAATTTACGTCGCTCCTATTTCAGATAGCATATTGGGCTAAGCGGCACCTCAAAGCGCATGAAATGGCGAGTGAAATGCAATATTAAACTTCTAGGGTAGGGCAAACAGAGACCCGATTAGATCATTTTATATTATGGTCAATTTAAGAATTCAGCATAATTATTTCTCATTTCTTCAATTTACGTCGCTCCTATTTCAGATAGCTTATTGGGCTTAGCGGCATCTCAAAGTGCATGAAGTGACGAGTGAAATGCACTATTAAACTTCTAGGGTAGGGCAAACAGAGACCCGATTAGATCATTTTACATTTGGTTAATAAAAGAATGCAGCGAAATTCTATCACATTTGCTCAATTTACGTCGCTCCTATTACAGATAGCTTATTGTGCTTAGCGGCATCTCAAAGCGCATGAAGTGACGAGTGAAATGCACTATTAAACTTCTAGGGCAGGGCAAACAGAGACCCGATTAGATCATTTTATATTATGGTTAATTTAAGAATTCAGCAAAATTCTATCACATTTGTTCAATTTACGTCGCTCCTATTTCAGATAGCGTACTGGGCTAGGCGGCATCCTAAAGCGCGCGGAATAGCGAGTAAAATGCACAATTAAACTTCTATGCTAGGGCAATCAGAGACCCGATTAGATCATTTTATATTTTGTTTAATATAAGATTTCAGGGAAATTCTATCACATTTCTTCAATTTACGTCGCTCCTATTTCAGATAGCGTACTGGGCTAGGCGGCATCTTAAGGCGCGTGGAAAGGCGAGTAAAATGGACTATTAAACTTCTATGATAGGGCAAACAGAGACCCGATTAGATCATTTTATGTTACGGTTAATATAAGAATTCAGCGTAATTCTATCACATTTGTTCAAGTTACGTCGCTCCTATTTCTGATAGCGTACTGGGCTAGGCGGCATCTTAAAGCGCGTGGAATGGCGGGTAAAATGCACTATTAAACTTCAATGATAGGGCAATCAGAGACCCGATTAGATCATTTTATGTTTTGGTTAATATAAGAATTCAGCGAAATTCTATCACATTTGTTCAATTTACGTCGCTCCTATTTCAGATAGCGTATTGGGCTAAGCGGCATCTCAAAGCGCATGAAATGGCGAGTAAAATGCACTATTAAACTTCAAGGGTAGGGCAAACAGAGACCCGATTAGATCATTTTATATTATGGTTAATTTAAGAATTCAGTAAAATTCTATCACATTTGTTCAATTTACGTCGTTCCTATTTCAGATAGCGTATTGGGCTATGCGACATCTCAAAGCGCATGAAATGACGAGTAAAATGCACTATTAAACTTCTAGGGTAGGGCAAACAGGGACCCGATTAGATCATTTTATATTACGGTTAATATAAGAATTCAGCGTAATTCTATCACATTTGTTCAACTTACGTCGCTCCTATTTCAGATAGCGTAGTGGGCTAGGCGGCATCTCAAAGCGCGTGGAAGGGCGAATAAAATGCACTACTAAACTTCTATGATAGGGCAATCAGAGACCCGATTACATCATTTTATATTTTGGTTAATATAAGAATTCAGAGAAATTCTCTCACATTTGTTCAATTTACGTCGCTGATATTTCAGATAGCGTATTGGGCTAAGCGGCATCTCAAAGCGCAAGAAATGTCGAGTAAAATGCACTATTAAACTTCTAGGGTAGGGCAAACAGCGACCCGATAAGATCATTTTATATTATGGTTAATTTAAGAATTCAGCGAAATTCTATCACATTTGTTCAATTTACGTCGCTCCTATTTCATATAGCGTATTGGGCTAAGCGGCATCTCAATGCGCATGAAATGGCGAGTAAAATGCACTATTAAGCTTCTAGGGTAGGGCAAACAGAGACCCGATTAGATCATTTTATATTTTGGTTAATATAAGAATTGAGCGAAATTCTGTCACATTTGTTCAATTTACGTCGCTCCTATTAAAGATAGCGTATTGGGCTAAGCGGCATCTGAAAGCGCATGAAATGGCGAGTATAATGCACTATTAAACTTCGAGGGTAGGGCAAACAGAGACCCGATTAGATCATTTTATATTATGCTTAATTTAAGAATTCAGCAAAATTCTATCACATTTGTTCAATTTACGTAGTTCCTATTTCAGATAGCATGCTGGGCTAGGCGGTATCTTAAAGCGCGCGGAATGGCGAGTAAAATGCACTATTAAGCTTCTATGATAGGGCAATCAGAGACCCGATTAGATCATTTTATATTTTGGTTAATATAAGAATTCAGCGAAATTCTATCACATTTGTTCAATTTACGTCGCTCCTATTTCAGATAGCTTATTGAGCTAAGCGGCATTTCAAAGCGCATGAAATGACGAGTGAAATGCACTATTAAACTTCTAGGGTAGGGCGAACAGAGACCAGATTAGATCATTTTACATTAAGGTTAATATAAGAATTCAGCGTAATTCTGTCACATTTGTTCAACTTACGTAGCTCCTATTTCAGATAGCGTACTGGGCTAGGCGGCATCTTAAAGCGCGTAGAATGGCGTGTAAAATGCACTATTAAACTTCTATGATAGGGCAATCAGAGACCCGATTAGATCATTTTGTATTTTGGTTAATATAAGAATTCAGCGAAATTCTATCACATTTGTTCAATTTATGTCGCTCCTATTTCAGATAGCGTATTGGGCTAAGCGGCATCTCAAAGCGCATGGATTGACGAATGAAATGCTCTATTAAACTTCTGGGGTAGGGCGAACAGAAACCCGAATAGATCATTTTATATTACGGGTAATATAAGAATTCAGCGAAATTCTATCACATTTGTTCAATTTACGTCGCTCCTATTTCAGATAGCGTATTGGGCTAAGCGGCATCTCAATGCGCATGAAATGGCGAGTAACATGCACTATTAAACTTCTAGGATAAGGCAAACAGAGACCCGATTAGATCATTTTATATTACGGTTAATATAAGAATTCAGCGTAATTCTATCACATTTGTTCAACTTACGTCGCTCCTCTTTCAGATAGCGTACTGGGCTAGGCGGCATCTTAAAGCGCGTGGAATGGCGAGTAAAATGCACTATTAAACTTCTATGATAGGGTTATCAGAGACCCGATTAGATCATTTTATATTTTGGTTAATATAAGAATTCAGCGAAATTCTATCACATTTGTTCAATTTACGTCGCTCCTATTTCAGATAGCGTACTGGTCTAGGCGGCATCTTAAAGCGCGTGGAAGGGTGAGTAAAATGCACTACTAATCTTCCATGATAGGGCAATCAGAGACCCGATTAGATCATTTTATATTTTGTTTTATATAAGATTTCAGGGAAATTCTATCACATTTGTTCAATTTACGTCGTTCCTATTTCAGATAGCGTACTGGGCTAGGCGGCATCTTAAAGCGCGTGGAACGGCGAGTAAAATGCCCTATTAAACATCTATGATAGGCCAATCAGAGACCCGATTAGATCATTTTATATTTTGTTTAATATAAGATTTCAGGGAAATTCTGTCTCACTTGTTCAATTTACGTCGCTCCTATTTCAGATAGCTTATTGGGTTAAGCGGTATCTCAAAGCGCAAGAAATGGCGAGTAAAATGCACTATTAAACTTCTAGGGTAGGGCAAACAGAGACCCGATTAGATCATTTTATATTTTGGTTAATATAAGAATTCAGCGAAATTCTATCACATTTGTTCAATTTACGTCGCTCCTATTTCAGATAGCGTATTGGGCTAAGCGGCATCTGAAAGCGCATGAAATGGCGAGTAAAATGCACTATTAAACTTCTAGGGTAGGGCAAACAGAGTCCCGATTAGATCATTTTATATTATGGTTAATTTAAGAATTCAGCGAAATTCTATCACATTTGTTCAATTTACGTCGCTACTATTTCAGATAGCGTATTGGGCTAAGCGGCATCTCAAAGCGCATGAAATGGCGAGCATAATGCACTACTAAACTTCTATGATAGGGCAATCAGAGACCCGATTAGATCATTTTATATTTTGTTTAATAAAAGAATTCAGCGAAATTCTATCACATTTGTTCAACTTACGTCGCTGATATTTCAGATAGCGTACTGGGCTAGGCGGCATCCTAAAGCGCGTGGAAGGGTGAGTAAAATGCACTACTAATCTTCCATGATAGGGAAATCAGAGACCCGATTAGATCATTTTATATTTTGTTTTATATAAGATTTCAGGGAAATTCTATCACATTTGTTCAATTTACGTCGCTCCTATTTCAGATAGCATATTGGGCTAAGCGGCACCTCAAAGCGCATGAAATGGCGAGTGAAATGCAATATTAAACTTCTAGGGTAGGGCAAACAGAGACCCGATTAGATCATTTTATATTATGGTCAATTTAAGAATTCAGCATAATTCTTTCTCATTTCTTCAATTTCCGTCGCTCCTATTTCAGATAGCTTATTGGGCTTAGCGGCATCTCAAAGTGCATGAAGTGACGAGTGAAATGCACTATTAAACTTCTAGGGTAGGGCAAACAGAGACCCGATTAGATCATTTTACTTTTTGGTTAATAAAAGAATGCAGCGAAATTCTATCACATTTGCTCAATTTACGTCGCTCCTATTACAGATAGCTTATTGTGCTTAGCGGCATCTCAAAGCGCATGAAGTGACGAGTGAAATGCACTATTAAACTTCTAGGGTAGGGCAAACAGAGACCCGATTAGATCATTTTATATTATGGTTAATTTAAGAATTCAGCAAAATTCTATCACATTTGTTCAATTTACGTCGCTCCTATTTCAGATAGCGTACTGGGCTAGGCGGCATCCTAAAGCGCGCGGAATGGCGAGTAAAATGCACAATTAAACTTCTATGCTAGGGCAATCAGAGACCCGATTAGATCATTTTATATTATGGTTAATTTAAGAATTCAGCAAAATTCTATCACATTTGTTCAATTTACGTCGCTCCTATTTCAGATAGCGTACTGGGCTAGGCGGCATCTTAAAGCGCGTGGAAAGGCGAGTAAAATGCACTATTAAACTTCTATGATAGGGCAATCAGAGACCCGATTAGATGATTTAATATTTTGGTTAATATAAGAATTCAGCGTAATGCTATCACATTTGTTCAATTTACGTCGCTCCTATTACAGACAGCTTATTGGGCTTAGCGGCATCTCAAAGCGCATGAAATGACGAGTGAAATGCACTATTAAACTTCTAGGGTAGGGCAAAGAGAGACCCGATTAGATCATTTTATATTATGGTTAATTTAAGAATTCAGCAAAATTCTATCACATTTGTTCAATGTACGTCGTTCCTATTTCAGATAGCGTCCTGGGCTAAGCGGCATCTAATAGCGCATGAAATGGCGAGTATAATGCACTATTAAACTTCTAGGATAAGGCAAACATAGACCCGATTAGATCATTTTATGTTATGGTTAATATAAGAATTCAGTGTAATTCTATCCCATTTGTTCAAGTTACGTCGCTCCTATTTCAGATAGCGTACTGGGCTAGGCGGCATCTTAAAGCGCGTGGAATGGCGAGTAAAATGAACTACTAAACTTCTATGATAGGGCAATCAGGCACTCGATTAGATCATTTTATATTTTGTTTAATATAAGATTTCAGGGAAATTCTATCTCATTTGTTCAATTTACGTCGCTCCTATTTCAGATAGCGTATTGGGCTAAGCGGCATCAAAAAGCGCGTGGAATGGCGAGTAAAATGCACTATTAAACTTCAAGGGTAGGGCAAACGGAGACCCGATTAGATCATTTTATATTATGGTTAATTTAAGAATTCAGAAAAATTCTATCACGTTTGTTCAATTTACGCCGTTCCTATTTCAGATAGCGTATTGGGCTATGCGGCATCTCAAAGCGCATGAAATGACGAGTAAAATGCATTGTTAAACTTCTACGGTAGGGCAAACAGAGACCCGATTAGATCATTTTATATTACGGTTAATTTAAGAATTCAGAAAAATTCTATCACGTTTGTTCAATTTACGTCGTTCCTATTTCAGATAGCGTATTGGGCTATGCGGCATCTCAAAGCGCATGAAATGACGAGTACAATGCACTGTTAAACTTCTAGGGTAGGGCAAACAGAGACCCGATTAGATCATTTTATATTACGGTTAATATAAGAATTCAGCGTAATTCTATCACATTTGTTCAACTTACGTCGCTCCTATTTCAGATAGTGTACTGGGCTAGGTGGCATCTCAAAGCGCGTGGAAGGGCGAGTAAAATGCACTACTAAACTTCTATGATAGGGCAATCAGTGACCCGATTAGATCATTTTATATTTTGGTTAATATAAGAATTCAAAGAAATTCTCTCACATTTGTTCAATTTACGTCGCTGATATTTCAGATAGCGTATTGGACTAAGCGGCATCTCAAAGCGCAAGAAATGTCGAGTAAAATGCACTATTAAACTTCTAGGGTAGTGCAAACAGAGACCCGATAAGATCATTTTATATTATGGTTAATTTAAGAATTCAGCGAAATTCTCTCAGATTTGTTCAATTTACGTCGCTGATATTTCAGATAGCGTATTGGGCTAAGCGGCATCTTAAAGCGCATGAAATGACGAGTAAAGTACACTATTAAACTTCAAGGGTAGGGCAAACAGAGACCCCATTAGATCATTTTATATTATGGTTAATTTAAGAATTCAGCGAAATTCTATCACATTTGTTCCATTTACGTCGCTCCTATTTCAGATAGCGTACTGGGCTAGGCGGCATCTTAAAGCGCGTGGAATGGCGAGTAAAATGCACTATTAAACTTCAAGGGTAGGGCAAACGGAGACCCGATTAGATCATTTTATATTATGGTTAATTTAAGAATTCAGAAAAATTCTATCACGTTTGTTCAATTTACGTCGTTCCTATTTCAGATAGCGTATTGGGCTATGCGGCATCTCAAAGCGCATGAAATGACGAGTAAAATGCACTGTTAAACTTCTAGGGTAGGGCAAACAGAGACCCGATTAGATCATTTTATATTACGGTTAATATAAGATTTCAGCGTAATTCTATCACATTTGTTCAACTTACGTCGCTCCTATTTCAGATAGCGTACCGGGCTAGGCGGCATCTCAAAGCGCGTGGAAGGGCGAGTACAATGCACTACTAAACTACTATGATAGGGCAATCAGAGACCCGTTTAGGTCATTTTATATTTTGGTTAATATAAGAATTCAGCGAAATTCTATCACATTTGTTCAATTTACGTCGCTCCTATTAAAGATAGCGTATTGGGCTAAGCGGCATCTGAAAGCGCATGAAATGGCGAGTAAAATGCACTATTAAACTTCTAGGGTAGGGCAAACAGAGACCCGATTAGATCATTTTATATTATGATTAATTTAAGAAGTCAGCAAAATTCTATCACATTTGTTCAATTTACGTCGTTCCTATTTCAGATAGCGTACTGGGCTAGGCGGCATCTTAAAGCGCGTGGAAAGGCGAGTAGAATGCACTATTAAACTTCTATGATAGGGCAATCAGAGACCCGATTAGATCATTTTATATTTTGTTTAATATAAGATTTCAGGGAAATTCTGTCACATTTGTTCAATTTACGTCGCTCCTATTTCAGATAGCTTATTGGGCTTAGCGGCATCTGAAAGCGCATGAAATGGCGAGTAAAATGCACTATTAAACTTCTAGGGTAGGGCAAACAGAGACCCGATTAGATCATTTTATATTACGGTTAATATAAGAATTCAGCGTAATTCTATCACATTTGTTCAATTTACGTCACTCCTCTTTCAGATAGCGTACTGGGCTAGGCGGCATCTTAAAGCGCGTGGAATGGCGAGTAAAATGCACTATTAAACTTCTATGATAGGGCTATCAGAGACCCGATTAGATCATTTTATGTTTTGGTTAATATAAGAATTCAGCGAAATTCTATCACATTTGTTCAATTTACGTCGCTCCTATTTCAGATAGTGTATTGGGCTAAGCGGCATCTCAATGCGCATGAAATGGCGAGTAACATGCACTATTAAACTTCTAGGATAAGGCAAACAGAGACCCGATTAGATCATTTTATATTACGGTTAATATAAGAATTCAGCGTAATTCTATCACATTTGTTCAACTTACGTCGCTCCTCTTTCAGATAGCGTACTGGGCTAGGCGGCATCTTAAAGCGCGTGGAATGGCGAGTAAAATGCACTATTAAACTTCTGTGATAGGGCTATCAGAGACCCGATTAGATCATTTTATATTTTGGTTAATATAAGAATTCAGCGAAAGTCTATCACATTTGTTCAATTTACGTCGCTCATATTTCAGATAGCGTACTGGGCTAAGCGGCATCTCAAAGCGCATGAAATGGCGAGTAAAATGCACTATTAAACTTCTAGGATAAGACAAACAGAGACCCGATTAGATCATTTTATATTGCGGTTAATATAAGAATTCAGCGTAATTCTGTTACATTTGTTCAACTTACGTAGCTCCTATTTCAGATAGCGTACTGGGCTAGGCGGCAACTTAAAGCGCGTGGAATGGCGAGTAAAATGCACTATTAAACTTCAAGTGTAGGGCAAACAGAGACCCGATTAGATCATTTTATATTATGGTTAATTTAAGAATTCAGCGAAATTCTATCACATTTGTTCAATTTACGTCGCTCCTATTTCAGATAGCGTATTGGGCTATGCGACATCTCAAAGCGCATGAAATGACGAGTAAAATGCACTATTAAACTTCTAGGGTAGGGCAAACAGAGAGCCGATTAGATCATTTTATATTACGGTTAATATAAGAATTCAGCGTAATTTTATCACATTTGTGCAATTTACGTCGCCCCTATTTCAGATAGCGAATTGGGCTATGTGGCATCGTAAAGCGCATGAAATGTCGAGTAAAATGCATTGTTAAACTTCTATGATAGGGCAATCAGAGACCCGAATAGATCGTATTATATTATGGTTAATATAAGTATTCAACGTAATTTTATCACATTTGTTCAATTTATATCGCTCCTATTTCAGATAGCGCATTGCGCTAAGCGGCACCTTAAAGCGCATGGAATGACGAGTAAAATGCAGTACTAAACTTCATTGATAGGGCAAGCAGAGACCCGATGAGATCATTTTATATTATGGTTCATATAAGAATTCTGCGTAACTCTATCACATTTATTCAATTTACGCTGCTGCAATTTCAGATAGCGGATTGGGCTAGACGGCGCCTTAAAGCGCATGAAATGGCGAGTAAAATGCACTGCTGAACTTCTGTGACAGGGCAATCAGAGAACCGGATAGATCGTATTATATTATGTTTAATATAAGAATTCTGCGTAATTCTGTCACATTTGTTCAATTTACGTCGCCCCTATTTAGAGATAGCGTATTGGGCTAGATGGCATCTTAAAGCGCACGAAATGTCGAGTAAAATGCACTATTAAACTTCTATGATAGGGCAATCAGAGACCCGATTAGATCATTTTGTATTATTGTTAATATAAGAATTGAACGTAATTTTATCACATTTGATCAATTTATGTCGCTCCTATCTCAGATAGCGTACTGCGCTAGGCGGCACCTTAAAGCGCATGATATGACGAGTAGAATCCACTATTAAACTTCTATGATACGGCAATCAGAGAACTGAATAGATCGTATTATATTATACTTAATATAAGAATTCTGCGTAATTCTATCACGTTTGTTCAATTTACGTAGCTCCAATTTCAGATAGCGTATTGGACTAGACGGCATCTTAAAGCGCATGAAATGTCGAGTAAAATGCACTACTAAACTTCTCGGATAGGGCTAACAGAGACCCGATTAGGTCATCCTATATTATGGATAATATAAGAATTCAGCGAAATTTTATCACATTTGTTCAATTTACGTCGCCCCTATTTCAGATAGCGTATTGGGCTAAGCGGAACCTTAAAGGGCATGAAATGACGAGTAAAATGCACTACTAACCTTCTAGGATAGGGCAATCAGAGACCCCATTCGGTCATCTTATATTATGATTAATATAAGAATTCAGCGTAATTCTATCACATTTGTTCAATTTATGTCGCTCCTATTTCAGATAGCGTATTCGGCTAGGCGGCACCTTAAAACGCGTGAAATGACGAGTAAAATGCACTATTCAATTTCTACGATAGGGCAATCAGAGATCCGAATAGATCATATCATATTATGGTTATTATAAGAATTCGGCGTAATTCTATCACGCTTGGCCAATTTACGTAGCTCCAATTTCACATAGCGTGTTGTGATAGGCGGAATCTTAAAGCGCATGGAATGACGAGTAAAATGCACTATTAAACTTCTATGATAGGGCAATCAGAGTCCCGATTAGATCATTTTATATTATGGTTAATATAAGAATTCTGCGAAATTGTATCACATTTGTTCAATTTACGTCGCTCCTATTTCAGATAGCGTATTGGGCTAAGCGT